>JABUQX010075888.1:0-2500 GCA_015478945.1 Trachelipus rathkii
AATAACGAACAAATGCCATTTTGCTTATTGTGTGAAAAAAATTTCTCAAATGAAGCAATGAAGCCTTCAAGAATGGTAGAACATTTAAAAAGAATGCATCCTGACAAAAATTGGTAAGGGATGTGAGATACTGTCGGCAAAAATGAACAGTTAATTTGGTCAAAAATCGTAACAATGTCATCAAAGGATTTTGCCCAGGAGAACTACGTAGGATTTAGAAAGAAGGGCGGTGTTTAGTCGTTATAAAATTCAAAAGATGATGGCAAATGTGGCAAGCCACGATCAATATTGGTGAAGACTGCTTCTATCTGCCAAGTGAATTTAATGATGTTGGATATCAGAAATGATTGCCCAGGTAAGCAGTGTTATAACAACGCCATCCTCTCAAGAATAACACAGGTATCATCAAGAGTAAGAGTGAAATGGGGCATAAGATATTGAAAACAAATGACTATGGACACTTTAGAAAAAACGAGGGAATTTTCTCTGCAATCGGAGGAGTCATCTTTTCGTGACAATGAAATCCTGTTCCTTATTGGCAATTACGTCAATTAGTAAGTTCTGACGTATAGAGAAATTGTTGGAATGATTTTCTCTTGGAAAAAATGGTTTCTTGATCACAGGTTCAACAATTTTAAGAATTGTTAAAAGTTTCTTTAAATACCAATATTAACGTTCCCATGAATAATATCATTGCTTGTGCAACAGATGGATGCGCCAGCTATGATAGGTCGATATCGTGGATTTATAGCTCATCTAAAAGCAGTTCCACAAATATTTACTCTTCATTGTATTTATTCATTTGCGAGAACACTTTATCTGCAAAGCTATCTTAGTGGGACAACTAACTATAATACATTGAACATCGATTATTAAAATCAGTAAATAAAATCATTAAGCGATCTCAACGTCTTTAAAGACGTATCTTTCGAACAGCTATGCCCGATCGATAAGTATGAAGGAGAAATTTTTGTAGCGTTTTATACTGATATCCAAATGTACGATGCTCTTCAAATGGTAAACTGGTTTGAATCACTTCATGTTCTTTACGATACTGTCCTAAGATCTTAATTCATGTGATAATGAAATTGCAATGATAATGCTTTCAGATATTTTTCGACCAAAACTAATGAAGGATAATACAAATTGCAGGGATATAATATAAATAATCTTTTTAAATCGAAGGGAATTATAACTTCTTTTATCAGAAAATTATCCTTTTACAAAGACAGCTTAGCTAGGAAAGATTTTCTGCAGTTTCCAAGTCTACAAGTTATACATAACAATGATAAGATTATAATTTTGGATACAGATATTGAATGCTATTGCTCTCACGAGGACACTCTGAAAGAAGACTTTATTACAAGATTTAAAGATCTTTGGGAACTTGAAATACCTGATTGGGTCGTAAGTCCATTTCTTTATAATGCTTCTTCTATTCACCAAAATTTACGTGAAGAAATTACTGACTTACAAAATGATATTGAAGCTAAAATACATTTTAATCACCTTGGTTATGCAGTATTTTGGCCAAAAATGCAAAACAATTATCCTAAACTTTGGCAGGAATTGAAATTACTTTTACTTGCTTTCCCTTCATCATATTTAGTGGAGAAAGGATTTAGTGCAGTATTGCAAATTCTTACTAAACAGTGAAATAAACTGAACATTAGTCAAAGAGGGGACTTACGACTTCGACTGACCAACATTGAGCCTATTATTGAAGATCTTGCAAGGTCTCATCAAGCCCAAGGCAGGCATTAAGTGAAAAAGTAAGTAAATTACACAGGTACTCGTAATTCATTTTTATACAATTTCTAAATCTTTGCTATGCCTTTTTTAAATAAATAATATATATATATATATATATATATATATATATATATATATATTAATAATATATATATATAATATATATATATATATATAATATATAATATATTATATATATATATATTATAAATTTCTTACCCCTAATGAAGGGATGGGGCAGGGAAAGTTACAGTTAGTGATGTGGGCGGATACACAAAAAAAGTTGGGAACCACTGGCTCTAAAACCAAATTATCACCATATAATATATTATATATATATAATATTATATATATATAATAAGTTTATATTAAAATATATATAATAATTATATAATCTAATTGTAAAAAAAAATATATAATCTTAAATAATATTATTATATACCTTATATAATATATACTATATAATATAATATATATATATATATAATATATAATATATATATATATATAAATATATATATATATATATATATAGATATATATATATATATATAATATATATATATATATATATATATATATATATATATATATATATATATATATAATATTAATAGAACACCCTAATGTATTTTTTAGCCATGCTGGATTCAATCTGGACCCTAGAAGATGACCATGCAAAGTGTTTTTGACCACTACGCCACGTGAGTCTAAAAGAAGAACCCGGAAAATAACTTCTGCTGTCCAC
>JABUQX010075888.1:7500-12500 GCA_015478945.1 Trachelipus rathkii
ACACTTTACTAATGAATATTTTATTCAAAGAAAACTTATTTTTATTGTTTGTTTGGATAAAACTTTTGTTAATATATTGTTTTGGTCTAAGTTTGTTTCATATTGTGTTGTTGTTGTTGTACCCTAAGATTATATTATTTTCGACCTAATATATTTGTTCGTACGTCGTATCTTGTTCTTTCTTCTGATTGGTTGAAAGAAAGAATCTCATTACATTTGTGGACTGTTTACACACTCGAGTTTCATCAGTAGGATATTTTTCGCTGTGTTGATACGATTACGTCTCACCCTTCCTCTATCGCTTGTTTTGGTTGATTATCTTTACGAGGACCTTCGTTAATCCCACGATGTGTCCATTTAATAGTTAATCGAAAGCAAAATGGAGTCGCGAATATATGGTTTTGTATTCCAGCCTGAAGGTCAAAGAATAGGACCCTTGATTCATTCTGTTTAAGAAATCATCAAGATTATGATATCGCAGGAGAATGGGTAAAGGCTAAGTTGTGTCATCTGATGCATCGACTCGTAGTGAAATATCTAGGCGGTGGAGAAGTGTGAAGATGGTTCTAAGAATAGAATCGATGCTGTTCTCGTCGTGTGACAATGTAAAAAACCTTGATGTACGCAACTATTGGAAGCCCGTCGATATGTCCCCTTTCTGGCATACATGTATAGGTTTCAGAGTTCGAAAACATCTGGAAATATTACAGCGTTGAATTTAAGAATGAAAAAACGAATTAAAAAATCGCACTTGACGACGTCCGACATAACTTGAGGACTTAATAACATATAAGGCTCATGGAATCTATCCTACTATAATTTACACTGAAATATGTGGTTTTCTCCGTATAATGTATAGGAGTATGTTAAATACTACAACAATGGATAAGCTTACTTTCTCTCTGGCATGAAAGAGTGCGTGCTGTTGAACCAAAATATTCAGAAAAATGGTTTAGTTTATGTTGAATCCTATGTCCCCTGCTTAAATGATTAATATATTTAAAATAAAACTTATATGTTTTTAATGTATTTTATAACGCTCTTAAAAAAAATATATATGTTTTATAAAAAATAAAAACTTGTTTTACTTCCCTTTTTATTGGTTAGGTTGTTAATGATGGCTGTTTATTCGTTCATCTGGTTGTTGTGTTAAGTATGTTATGTTCATTGTTTAGCTTTACAGAGGATAAAAAACTTTACTATGTTTGTCATTTCCGTTTTTAAGGTATTAGATAAGCTAGGTAAGTATGGTAAAATTTTGTTAAAATAATTACTATGTTAATGTAAAAAAGCATTGCTTAGCTTATATTCGTTAGTCAGTATGATAATTAGGTTAGAGACAAGGTTATGATAAATTGTTTGTTAAATATTAACCATGTTAATGTTAAAATAACAGTGATATGTTTAAGATATGCTTGTCAAAGTGTGAATAGGTTACGTTTTTGTATGCTATGTTTAGTTATATATCTGTCGTTAGTATGGAAACTTTGTTAATAGTTAACAGTTTATTCGGTGCTTAAGTGTTAGGGTTGTCGTTGTACATTATATGTCCCGTTCAGATGATGTTATGTTAGCGTATTAATGTGAAAAACTTTGTTACGTAGCATATATTCGTTATCAGTGTATAAAGAACTTGTTTTTATGTATGGAATGTTTATCAAAATGATACTCGAAATGTGACTTGAAACAAATAGATCAATAGATCAATAGACTAGAAGGTCATGGTGCAAGGATGGAAAGGGGGTAAGGGAGGGTGGTTTGATTTACTGATTACTGATTTACTGCTTTAGATGGTTAAAAACGCTGGATTTATGATAGTTAGGTATAGGTTATGCTAAATACTTTGTTAATATTACTATGTCCAATGTAAAAATTAACGTTAATATATGTTAGAGATGTGCTTGAAAAGTATGAATAGGTTGTAAATTGTATGCAATGCTTAGTGTACTTTAACTGAATGTAAAGTGGGTGGAAACTAGGTTAATGTTAACAGTTTATTCGTGAGTAAGTTTGGTAGGTTTGTCGTTGTAACATTATTTTCTTTAGTTCAGGTTATGATATGTTAGGTAAATTGATGTGAAAACTTTGTTACGTAGCAGTATATTCTGTTGATCATAAATGAATAATTACACCAAGGGTATATAATTTTTGTTAAATATTACCGAATGTTAATGTAAATTAACATTGATATTTAGAGAAGTTATACTTGACAAAGTGTGAATAGGTCACGTTTGTGTTTGCTATGTTAGGTACTTTACTGTTGTTTAGTGTGAAACTTTGTTAATGATAGCGTTTATCGTGTTAAGGTGTGTTAGGATTGTTGTTGTACATTATATTCTTTAGTTCAAGGTGAATGCTATGTTACTTTTATTAATGTGAAATTTGTTACGTTCGCATATATTCGTTGATCAGTGTATAAAGAACTTGATTTTTATGTTATGTTTATCAAAAAATGATACTCGAAATGTGACTTGAACCAATAGATCAATAGATTATGGAAGGTAGGTGGAGGGAAGGAGTAAGGGAGGGTGGTCTGATTAACCTGATTTTACTGATTTAGGAATGTAAATACATAACAAATTTTAGTAAAAAATATGACTTGAATCAATAGATCAAAATAGATCTCGGAGGGGTGGGGAGGGGAGAATGGGTGGGGTGATTTACTGATTTACTGATTTACTGCTTTAGGGTATGTAAAACATGACAATTTTAGTAATAAATATGACTTGAATCAAAATAGGATCAAATGGATCATTGATAAAGGGAATCTTGAGGAGTTATAAGAAAGTAGGAGTGGATGGTTTGATCTACTGATTTACTGATTTACTGCTTTAGGGTATTATAAACATACGACAATTTTAGTAAAAAAATGACTTGAATCAATGGATCACTAATAAATCATAGATCAATAGATCCAATAAAGTTCATGGAGGGGAGGGGGAGGGGTGTATGGGGAGGGTAGCGAGGGTGGTTAATTTACTGATTTACTGCTTTAGGGTGTATAAAAACGCAAAATTTTTACGTTATAAACATGAAAAGCATAAATTTTTTAGTAAAAACTATATTTTTAAACAAAATAAATTAAAAATAAATAAAAAATAATAAAAATTTAAAAATAAATTAAAAAATTTAAATTGAAAACAAAAATTAAACTCAAAGAATAAATGTAAAGTGAAACATAAAATAGCAAACGAATGTTTACTAACTCCAACATCGGTGCTGGTAGCAGCTCTATCTCGTTCTCAGACTCTTTCCTCTATCCTTCCTCTTTCTTCCTTCTTCCTTCTTCCTTCCTCCATCCTCTGTTTTGCGTCCCGTGCATTTCTTCTGGTTACACCCCCATCTGAGGGGTCCTCAGACACCCATACGAACTTACAACTCTTATATTCGAGTTCTACGACCTTATAAACATATATTTTGATACCAATATGATGGGACTAAAACAAATATTTTATAAATTCAGCACCAGAACCCGGCTCCTCCAGCACCGGTGTCGGTACCAACTCCAACTCCTCTAACTCAGACTCCTTCTCCAATTCCTTCCTTCTCTGATTCCGAGTCCGACTCCTTTCTCCACTTCTGTTTTGCGTACCGTGCATTTCTACTGTGGGACCCCCCTCCGGGGGTTCTCAGACACCCTTTACGAACTTATAACCCTCATATTCGAGATCTACGGGTTCAATAGCATATATAAAGACACCAATACTGTATTATTATACAAATATTTACTAACTCAGCACCGGTGCCAGCTCCCGGAGCCGAATCCGGATCGAAACCTAACTACTCATTCCTTCTATAACAATCTCCAAATTTCAACCTTACTATCGAGCATTTCCCTAGTTTTAAGGGATGACACCCCCCCTTCCAGAGGCCCACGGACACGTAAACACTCGTGTGGTGCATGATCGCGTCGAGTTTCCTATGGGAAATCGAATTTTGACTCAAAAAACCGATACCCTGCGGGTATATTTTTCGACGCAGCGCAATAATAAAACTAATAATAATAGAAATAATAATAATAATAATAATAATAATAATAATAATAATAATAATAATAATAATAATAATAATAATAATTACATATCGCGAACGATCATTTCTTATTTTTAGGGAGCAGCACCCCCGCTCCGGCGGGGTGCATGCCACGTAAACCTCGTCTACGACAGTTACGTTAACCCCATAATAGGGTACTAGTTTAAAAGCAAATACCTTGAGCATACCCTATCCTGTTGCAGGGACGGTTTGCTAGGTGCTGGGCAGTGCGGTGCGGTGCGGGGCAGTTGCGGCACGGGTGCTGGCCCTGCGGGGTAATATACGTGATAAATTATTATATTTCTCAAATGCCAATATGAAATGTGAATATTGAAAAATGTGCAAATATTCTTTCTATCCAAATTCAATATATATATATATATATATATATATATATATATATATTATATATATATTTATTTTTATATATAATTCGAAAAAAAAACCTCGGTTTTTTTTCCAGGGTTGTCCAATCGAAAAGAGCCAAACAATGCTAAAAAAAAAATTCCCACGGTATCCTATATGTGATCTTTCACTTCCCCAACCTCCAATCGGTGTAACTGAACTAACTATATAATATAATATAAATATTATATGATTATATATATATAGTATATGATATATATAATATATATATATATATATATATATATAATATATATATATAATATAATATATTATATATATATATATATATATAATTATATATATATTATAATATATATATATATATAAATATAATCCAAAGATGCTTTGTGTGGCTTACTTTCTACGGAGCAAACTCAAATTTGTGCCATGTTTGATACATAAAAAATCAAGTATCACATAACTTATTAACAGAGAACTTTAAATTTATTTTCAAAAATAAAATTGTAATAAATTTTTTTTTACTAATCACTGTAAATTTAAAAGTGCTTTAAAAAAAGTTTATTTATTTAATAAATTTAAAAATAAATTGAAGAAAATAA
>JABUQX010075888.1:17500-25000 GCA_015478945.1 Trachelipus rathkii
ATAATTATAATATATATAATATATAATATATATAATATTTATATAATATATTATATATATATTGAATATATATTATAATAATATATATATATATATAATACTATATATATATATATATATATATATATATATATATAATAAAGCAAAAAATCAAAATAAAATTTAAATTTGCTTTTAATAAAACGAGCTGTTCGAATTTTTTATCTGAAAGTTTTGTCCTCTTGGGGTTGTTTATCATTCCTGCAAATGAAAAGAGCCTTTCTACGGGTGCTGATGATGGAAGAGGAGTATTATATTGTTTAAAAATTCTTAATACATAAGGATACTTTAGTAAAGATGATACATTTTTACTTGGGTCTTGAAAATAATTGAGTACTTCCAAATCTTCTTTGTTGTGAAGAGTTTTCGATGAACCTTCTAAAGATTTGAAGAAATCGTCTTCTCCACTGTCACTACATCTTTCTTCCATCTCCACATCTGAAGATGGTATTTTCCTTACAGATATTTGTAAGTAAGTTTTAAGTTGGGCTTTTGTTTCTTCTGTATTATCACATTTGTCACCCTTGACTAGAGACACCCACCTCAATTTAAAATATGGATGAGACACAGATGCCAAAATAGCATCCTTAATACCAACATCAAGATCTAAGTATTTTTGAAACCTAGCTTCATATCCTGAACGTATAGCTTTCAATAATGGTGAGCAGTATCTCAACTGTGAATTATTCGTTTCTATTGTCGAAAGAGATTCCTGGGTTACTAAAAGAGTAGGTATCAAACATCCATAATAACAAGTTTCCTCTTCCTGCAACTTATCCAAGGCAACAGCAATAGGTTTCATAACAACTACATATTCTTCTAAGAACTCAAATTCGTTTTCTTTAAATACAGGAAGCTTTAGCTCTTGCATTAATACGCTAATCTTCTTTCCAAGTTGTTGTATTTTTTTAACTTCAATTTCCAACTGTATGAATATGGGTTAAATGGAATGGAACAAAATTCAAAGTGCGCTTGCTTTTATGTTGCGTAAGTTGACCGAAAAGTAATTTGTAAAAATTTTAAGATTGAGATAAAAGGTTGTGTTTTTTTTTTAACTTCAATTTCCAACTGTATGAATATGGGTTAAATGAAAGAATAGATGAAGGAAAATTTCTTGTGAATATTTTCACGAGTTACAATAAAATCAGAAAATGTTATTTAAATTACTTGTACATTTCAAGTGATTTAGTGATTTTTCTTGTTTCTCAATCAAAAATCACATGGGCAATTTGTCGTGATTTTAATCACCAAAATCAAAAAGGGTCACCCTCAAACTGGTGGATTTTCAAAATCAAAAATTCAAAATCATCGATTTTGATTTAAAACATGAAATTTGTTGAAAATCAGAAATCATGCCCATCCCTGTTATATATATATACGGCCCTGTTATGTTTTACGACTCGGTCAGAAAAAAAAATTTTTTTTGTCTTTTTTCTTTTAACCATATTGCTAGTAAATGATACTAATAATGAATTTATGTGGTGACGGACATGATTCTAAAATTAGTAAAATATTTTAAACATAATTTAAAAATCACATTTAATATAAGAAAAAATTCAACAAATAAATACTCGAAAAAGTACGATAGCTTACAAACCCATTAACATATTTGGAATCGCATTATAAGCCTTATTTACAAAAATGTAAAACAAAAAAATAAAACAAAAATAAAAAAAAATATTAGGAGGCTCGAGCCGACGGGGACAGAGGGCGGGACGTTTTTCCATACCCGTAGGGGAGGGGCGGAAGGAACCCCGCGACAGCCCAAATACCAAAATGAGCGGGGGAATCCGGAGAACCCTCCCGGAGGGGGGGAAAATAGTCCTAACCCCGTCGTTCCCCGGAAGGTGCCGAGAAGACCCCGCTCCCTGCCCATCTTTGCGAGTTAACCCCCTTGGGTATTCTTTATTAAAAAAAAAATTAAAATGACGGAGTCGTAAAACGTAAGAGGTCCTAAATATATTTTTGAATCATGTCCGTCAACCCTTAAATTGACTGTTAGGATGCATTTACTAAAATATATGAAAAAAAAAAAAAAATATCAAAAACTGACGGAGTCGTAAACATAACAGGGTTATTATATATAGTATATATATATATATATTTAATATATATAATATATATATATATATATATTATAGTTATATTTATATTAATATATATAATATATATAATATATATAATATATATATATATATATAGTAGAGGAGAGAGAGAGAGAGAGAGAGCAAAGAGAGAGAGAGAGAGAGAGAGGAGAGAAGAGAGAGAGAGAAGAGAGAGGGAGAGAGAAAGAGAGAAGGAGAGAGAGAGAGAGAGAGAGAGAAAGAGAGAGAGAGAGAAAGGGAGAGAGAGAGAGAGAGAGAAAGGAGAGGAGAGAGAGAGAGAGAGAGAGAATAAAAGTATCCGTTTTAATATACGTTTTCTCTTAAGCAAATTAGTTAAAAGAAGAATTGGAATCCTCAGAAATGCATGCTAAACTTTATAATATATTTGTCAAATATGCATATAACTACCCATCGGGCATTCCCTAATCCATTTAACAATTTATCAAATTTGTTAATAAACATATTTGATAAATTGTAAATGATAGGGATGCCCGATAGGTAGTATATAAATTATCCATGTATCGATAATCGATATTTTTAAAACATTGAAAGCAAATTACAAAGTCTAAACAAAATGTACCGAAGATGGAAAGGGAATTGAAGATAAGCTTCGATTACGACAACTCCTTCTTTATTCTCAGTGATACTTTTCAGGCAGTATCATGCCAATAACTTTGAAAACTTAAATGGAGGAACAGGCTCTCAAATGGCGAAATATACTGTGACATATGTGGAGTTGAAGAAGACCTGACACACTTCATTTGTATCTGCCAAGAATATGAAGATCTTAGATATAACTCCATTGAACTCCAAAGACCACATGCAGAAGATCTAAACGAGGTTGTTGGGAGATGGCTATTTAAACCTCACACAACATAGAAAGTTTAATACATCTTGGGAAGAAGAGAAAAAATGATGTTCTACAACAAATGGTAATAATAATAATAATAATAATATAAAAATAATAATAAAAATAAATAATATAATAAAAATAAAAATATTAATAATAGAATAATAATAAAATAATAATAATAATAATAATATAATAATAATAAATAAATAATACAATTAAATAAAGATATATATAGGGGTGAATGGTGATAATAGGGGAGATAGTTAATTATACATCGCAAAAAGAATGAAGATATATATTAATATTTCAAATAATCCCATTAGTTGTAAGTTTTGTTTTTTAAGCCTTATTCAATTAATAGGAATATAGGAAATATATGCATGTTAGATGGTTAAAATAAATAATATTGAAAGGAAAATTCCAGTTCACAAAAAGGCCAGTTCATAATATTTTATTTTAATTAGTTTTTATTGTTTTTTATTTATTTTATGTTTTATATTTTACTAATTTCTTTGAAATTTTTTCCTAAGATACTATATCGAAAAAGCATCCTTTACCGATCTTAATCTACCAATTTAAATTGTAAAAAATTTAAAACAAAAACATTATTTTTAAAACAATGCCGATGTTTAAGGCTATACCACGCCCTTATAAAATAAATAAAAATGTTTCAGTAAAACAAAAAACTATCGATATATATATATATATATATATATATATATATAATAATAATATACATATAATATAATAATATATATATATATATATATATATATATATATAATATAATAATATATATATATAATATATTATATATATATATGATATATATGATATATAATTGAAAGGGTTAGGTGAGGGTCTTGAATAACCACCTTCAATAGAAGAATATCAGATGTTGAAGAGTAGTGAGCCGTTGTTCAACGATAGAAGTGGCGTTTCTTCCAGGGCTGCTTAGGAAAAACTTCAGTGGTATACTAGCAGCCTCCTGCAACCAGACGCCACAGAACTCTCTCCCCAGTGACAATTCCGCGAGCAACACTCCGCTCTCCGAACCTGGAAGGAGACGTCGGTTGTAGAAGCGAGTAGCTGTCAGGTGAGAGCGTGGTGTGCACACATTAGGTCAACTGAAAGAAGGCTTCGACCAACTGCTGTACTCTTACGGCAGTTTGGTCGCACCTGCAGTGAGCAAGCACAGAGCAGGCGGTCAACAAGATTACTGAAACAGAGTAGCGCCCCTAGTAAGAAGAAACTTTGATTGATGGTTGTTTGGTTGATTGAATGGCTGGTCGGCTGACCAGTTTGCTTGTTGGTCGATCAGGTTGATCAAGTGGCTGGTCGGTTGACCAGTGTGGGAGATAAGCAGTTGATTGATGTAACGCTCGTTGAACGATTGTGGTAAAACAAACTCTTCAGGAAGAAGCACTTTGGGCGAGTGTCAACCATCACGAGATGTCTTACCACGGCGAACAACTTGGAGAGCAGATGGGCTTACTGGTTGCTGGTGTTCGTTGTGCCACTCCAGTGGCACGTGTCACTCTGGTGGTCACCAATTTGAAGGGGTTAAATTCTGGTCTTGAATAACCACCTTCAATTGAAGAATATTAGATTTTGAAGAGAGTGAGTGATGTCACGATAAAGTGGCGTTTCTTCGAAAGCACAGCTGTTTATATAAGCTTGCTCCCGTGAAATAGAAATATAAAAAAAAATATATATGTAAAATATTAAAATATTAAATGGTAAAAAAAATTATATGCAGCAGGAGGAACCACTGGACGGTCCCGGTGAATACAAAAACGTCTGTGAAGGCACTTGAAAAACACTGTTCAGAGGGCATCAGGGTAGAACACACTCCAGTCACCACTTTGTTGATGATTGTTTTCGGATTTGCTGAAGAAACAACACCAACAAGATTGGAAATGTAAACAACTTTGAGCATCAATAAATCTATTAAAAACAAAATAAACTTATATATAATACATCATAATAAACAATAACAATATTTATAAATAAATAATAATAATTGTAATGCATAAAATAAGGAATTAGAATTAATGAGAAATATAACATAGGATCCCCTGAAATCTGACTTTCTTTGAAACAGAAATGAAGGGTGACTAATTTATTTTCGATATAAAAATTACGTAAGTAATATAATAGAAAATGTGATATTTAAATAAAAAATAAATGTTTCACTTTTTAGAAATAAATTTTAAGCACAAACTCACCCCTGGCTTTTTAC
This sequence comes from Trachelipus rathkii, assembly GCA_015478945.1. Lineage (NCBI taxonomy): Eukaryota > Metazoa > Arthropoda > Malacostraca > Isopoda > Trachelipodidae > Trachelipus > Trachelipus rathkii. The sequence continues at coordinate 22,740 of JABUQX010075888.1, forward strand.
GATAAAATCTATATAATATAAACTTTCGATAAATAACTTGAAGCAAAATAGTAATAGTTTACAAATTCACTGAGGCTAGTCCTGAATCACAAGTTTGAAGCAACGGTGGATATTCACAAAATAACCAAAAATCATCACTTGTTAAGGAAGCACACAGTCGAAATGAAATCCTTGATATTTTCTGAAGAATTAATTCATAAACTTGGATGGTGAAAGTGACACACTGACAAAAACTGTAGCAAAAATCGGAACAAATAGAGAACGTGTTTTTAGTAATGGCGCTTGATCGAAAGAGAACGGAAGTTGAAAGGATCACGTGACTTTTCGCTCGAGACAAAAAAATTGGTTCCAAATAGAAAAAGAAAAAGTACAAAATAAAAAATAGGAATTAGTTAAGACTAATGACTACAATTACCCCCCCCCCCGGCAGACACGGAGTGTCAGGGAGAGAAGCGTACAACAGGGCGGCGACGGCGGCCGGAACGAGACCGAGGATAGGGAGGTGAAAGCACAGGAGGAGGAGGGTTAGGCTGGGTATGCAATGGAGGATCAGTTGTAAGCGGAAGGGGGAGTGGTAGAGGCGGCGGGGAAGGATTACGAACCAGAGAAGTGGACAGAGGGACGGAAGGAGGAGGGGGAGGATCAATAGAATGTGTACGAGTAGAGGAAGATGAAGCCAGATGGGTGGTAGAAGGTTGTTGTAAACGAGGAGAAAGAGGAAGGATGATTGGAGGAGGTGGAACAATGTCAACTGACAACTCGGGAGCAAAGTCCAAGAAGGCGGGCTTAATCCGGTCAATAGAAACATTTTCCACTTTAGAACCCCTTTGAAGCGAAAAATATTTACGATAACGCTGAAGCACCCGAAAAGGTCCGTCATATCGGGCCTGAAGAGGGCCGCGATGGGAGTCGTGGCGGACAAGAACGTGTGTACAGGTATCGAGTTCGGACGGAATGTAGATTGTGCGACGAGTTTGGCGAGGAAGAGAGGGCTTCCATGAGTCGGCACATTGACGAAGACGGGAAAGGTAAGAATGACGATCAGTAGTAGGAGCAGGGGAAGGAAGGATGAACTCGCCTGGAATTCGGAGGGAAGTACCGTAAACAAGCTCAGCGGATGAGCACTGAAGGTCTTCCTTGAATGAGGTCCGAATGCCAAGAAGAACAAGTGGGAGGGTTTCGGACCAATTATCAACATTGCCATCAGGGAAGATTTTAACTGCCGGTGAAACCTTTCAATCATTCCCTGTGACTGCGGATGATAGCTACAAGAACGAAGGCGTTTTGATCCTAAGAGAACCATAAGGTCCTTCCACAGGTAGGACTCAAATTGGCGTCCCTGATCTGTCGAGACCGTAGAGGGAGTACCGAATCTTGAAACCCAGTGGAAGAGAAAAGCCTGAGCAATGGATTCTCCTGAAGTATCTTGAAGAGGGATAGCTTCGACCCAGCGAGTAAAGCGGTAAAGTAAAGTAAAGTAAAGTGTGTTTGTGCAATGTACAAAATTTCCCGCCAAAATATAAAAACATATTAAATTGCTTTGTATTTAGCAAAATTTATTTCTAAATAGTCATATATATTTTTAAATATTATCGTGTTAATTTTTTTAAGGAAAATGACTTAATATTTTGTTTTTGAAATATTGCTGGATTACTTTATTCCGAAAACGTCATAATAGTACATGAATTTATTTTCAATTCTAAAATGGCATATCAAAAAATGCCCGACAATATTCCTATCTTTCTGACCTACTGGTAATATATATACTGTGTAATTAATTTTAATCAGAAAAATATCGATTGTGGTAAAAAAATAAAAATGTTACATTGCATCGAGATAAATAATAATTAAGTTAATTGAAAAAAATCTATCGAATAGTTGGGTGTAATCTATAAATCAATAAGTGTATTAATTTAAATTAATATTTATTAATTCTTTTGTATAACAATAGCTGCGTTTCCAGAACCCCGAGTGCAGCCCGTGTGCAAATCGACTCGGAAAACTCTTCGAATTGAAAAAAAAAATACATTAACCAATCAGAGAGCAGGAAATTTGATGTACCTGGAAACGGCCGAGCGGGCCGACCGTCGGATCAGCTGACAATTGTAGAACAATACCCTTATACTTATATGTATCTATTTTATGAAATGATACATATTTTTAGTATCCTTAATATAAAAATTAAGCTATAAAAAATATTAAGAAAAAAACTTTTGGCAAGCCATGTCCGACATATGTTTTGTAAAGAAATTTTTTGTAAA
>JABUQX010075888.1:30000-42407 GCA_015478945.1 Trachelipus rathkii
TTTAGTTGTACACGCTGTTTTCTATTTCTATGGAATAGAAAACAGTGTGTAAACCTAAATGGCAATAAATCATCAGGGGAAATAGTGAAGAGTGGTTTCATTTTTAAAACAATGGTAGTACAATATTATTTTAAGAAATTGTTTATAAAATTTATAATTTTATTTATTACTAAAATTATGAAATAATTATAACAAAATAGATATTTGCTGGCGTCTTATATATATATAAAAAAAAAAAATATATAATGGTAAACCTTATCTTTAGCAATAATTAACTGCAAAATACAGTTTTATAATATAAATAAACTCAAAAGGATTGGCAACTTGGCATACTATAAAATATTATTAAACTATAGTAGGTAGTATGGTCATCAACCAGATTAGTTTCATAATAGTTTATGATGTTTGAAGGCAGAACTTCTGACAGTGTGTGTTTAAAGTATAGAAAATATTTCTGCAACAAGGGAAAGGAGTGATAGCTGCTCACTTTCAAGAAATATTTTGGACACATTCCCTGGTTGTCAAAATATGTTTATATTGCTTGAGAAACCCTCTTACCCATTTTATGCCTGGCATGCATTAAAAACCCAAAGGGAAAATCTAATGCGCTCCGAACGAAATAAGAAATTAACACCGGTTTAGAACAAATTGAGAAAAACAAAGAAAACCCCCTTAAACATTCATACCCTAAATTTAAGAAGAAAACTAAGACTAAAATCTGTTACTAAACCCGTGGCTATAATCTACGACTAAGAGGGACTATCAGATTGAAAAATGATGTTATAATATTAATTAGATGGACGGAGAACCTATTAACTGTTCCTACAGTAAGAGTGGTTAGTTGACTATTTGGGTTAGTCCTATATTCTACCACCACCCTGATTAGAGCTAGCTTTACCTAATGACTACCGAGCTTTTCTTACCGAGAATTGATAAACCCAAGTCCAGTTTTCCACATATATTTGGCATTTCAATCTTGAATTCTTTCAAAAGACCAATTTTTAATATTTACTAATCAGCTTTCGGTGAATAAAATAGATGATCCTTTTTATTATATTTATTATTCCTTATCTCTTAAGGAGGGAACTAAATGTGTAAATGAAATTGAATAGAACTCGTTGAAGCATCAGTACGCATATATTTACAAAACGATCATAAAGATCCTGTAATTCAGTACAGTAGAAACTTCCGTTGTATTACACAATCGGAAGTATCTAGAAATTAAAGTTATCCATAAATTCGGAAAGACGTTTCAGCTTTGAGGTTAGTTTACTCGTTATATGGAACAACTAGTGTGGTTAGGTGTGTTATGCTATGGATGCACTAAAAGATCAATACCCAACTTGTAGATATCTGGTTTGGACGGTTGGAATTTCACGTTGGTAATGAATTCAAGAGATTGTCCTTCCTTGATTATACGATTGAAGAATGGGCAGTTAAGCTTCAATTGGATTTAAATTAAGCCAAGGATTGGTGATAAGCAATTAAGCACAGGATTGCAAGTAAGCAATTAAGCAACAGGATTGCAAGTAAGCAACTAAGCAACAGGATTGCAAGTAAGCACCAGGAATGGCGATAGCCCCAGGAATGGCACCTGTTGAAATGATAGAAAGAAAATACATTATACTCCAAAAATCATCAGTTACTCAATACCTAAGATATGAAAAGGTAAATAATATGATTGTTGTGCATAAATATTAATTATCATGAAAAGCCTACCCTTAGAGATGGAAATCCCTCAATTAGGGTGACGTTTCTTATGGGAAATATTCTGTTTCTGAAGAGACAACAATCTGAGAAGAGAAGAACAAAATCTCATTTATACCTTGACATTCATTGTAAATGGAGTTATCACACACCTATAAAGGAAAAAGCATTAGAAATCTAATATTGAATGTTCATTAAATCTTACTTGTTCCAGGTGTATGATTGTCTTGAATGATATTCAATTCAACAGCTTTGCACAGGAGCACAGAAATGATGTGACTGTGCTATTAAATTTTAACAACCTGTTGAGTGCCTAGCTACTTTTATGTTTAAGAGCCTAAAGAAATCATAATTAGCAGGAGATGGGAAAGATCAATTATTAGATGCATCATATTAAAATAAAGAAAACAATTAAAAAACCACACATTCTTGATATACGTCATTGCATGTTTTATATATATAAATATATATACTATTTTTGGGAAGAGCTGGAGACACTGGACAGCGCCCTAAACATCCCCCCACACTAAAATTACGCCCCACCCTCAGTTCGTTTGTAAGAAGTACAAATGGGGTAGCAAAATCTAACGAATCTGAAGAATCAGGTGAGCGGAGACGAATTAGTGTTTCAGATGACGATAAAATCATCAAGAATGGGACAGAATTACCTAACCAAAAAAATTTAACCACAACCAATATAAACGAAAATAACAACAAAACTAGTTGAACCGATGAGAACGTGACTGCAACAGTAGCTTCTCTTCGTCGATAGCGTCCTGTATGCCACGAAGGATTGAACTTTGTTGCGAAGCATACAAAGCTCCATAGTTAACCCTATCCAAAATCTTCCGTACTTCTGTTCTTAGGAATGCAGCTTGCTGGTGATCAACCGGAATTGATGATGGAGGATACCATGAATTCACAGTTACTGGATTGTTAAAAGGATTTTGTTCCAATACTGAAGATGAAGAACCAGGTATGTGTGTTGGAGGAACTACAGACAGTGAAGGTAAAGTTGCAAATGACGCTTCACCTAGTCGTCTCTCCATATCTGTCACGTGTTTGAGAAGTAGAAGATGTACAGTGACAATATGCTCTCGAAGAATACGCTCCCTTTCTTCGCTTCTTGAAGGGGCAGAGAGCCTCCTATGATCAAAGGTTCTTTTTGGACGATCCATTTGTCTGGGTCGAGTATTGGAAAAGAAAGTCCGATATTTGTGGAAGAATTGTCTTAGATACAATTTAGTTGCGTGCAAACCATTAGAGAGCAAAGAAGAATCCAAGAAAGTTGTTTTCTTTTTAAGATACTTGCCGTGGGGTGTAGTTCTATACTCCTTGCTGCGTTTATGGGTACCGTAATGGTAATCAAATACTTCGCTCCCACGAAAAGTGGTCTTATCGATCCACCTGTAGCGTGAATAAGCCAAGTCCTCGAATTTTATGAAGGAATTGATAGAGTGTTCTCGCATCATCTGAGGTGACAAGGTTTCATCATCCTTCAGATGATCACTGAAGGCGGGTCCCCATGCTGTCATTATGCGTTTTTGGTTGAAAGCATACATATCCTTGATTGGAGGAATGAGGAGATACACTCGTACCCTAGGGTTCTTTTCTCTAGCACATTTAGTGATCTGTTCCATTATCCCTGGGATGTGTTCTACTGAAAAATCAGTAATCGGTGCAAGAACTGTAACGTGAAGGCTTCCATTGGAGATTTTTGTCTTTTTCCAGGCAATGGGAGTTAGAGCCCATATTAAAAGAAAATCTACATCAGCCGTCATATGTTTTTTGACGCGGTCAAGACACTCAGTGATGGTACGTCCGGACCCAAAGTCAACTTTTACACGGATATCAAATTCTTCTCTAAGTGAGTTCTTCTCGCGGCGGAGTTGATCCAGCTCGCTCGTGCCAATGGCTAGAAGAGTCTTCATAACTGTAAGGAAGAGAAGAATTTGCACTTTCTATTACTGCATCCGTGTATTATGTTTTTAAACAAAAAGGAACTTGTTCCATAAGATATTTATTATCTTTTATTTATATACTTTGAATCATCTTTGGCGAAATGAATTTTTTATATATATTCTTTTATTCAGATAAGTATAAAATTGGAGTCCTTGAAAGAATCGTAAAATTCTGTGTAAAAACACTGCACTTTTTTTATTATGCGTGCATTTTTTGTTATCTTAATTTCATTTAACTATTTTACATTATTTAATTATTATTTAATTTCCTTAATTATTTATTGTAATTGAAATTTTTCTAAATTAATTTTAAGCTTTATCATTAAATTTCACATACAAAACATGGTGTGTTTGGTGTTTTTCTAGGAAGGAAAAGTGTCAATATTTCAATAAAGAACATGAGTTGCTGGTCAATCATAGAAATAAGTTTGCTGCAAATGGCAAATCATTAACTCTGTTCTCAGATCATTATAACGTTGTTAGTAAATGAATGGATGTGTACCTAACAGGGTGTTTAGTCGGAACAGTCCGATAATGCTTTATAATTATTGACCTGTTAAGAAATATCATAAAATAATAATAGAAACCAACAACTCTGCTCTTAGATAGAAGTTAATTGAGAATTATAAGATGATAAAGAACCTAGTTTATACATGTTGTTTGTATCCTAGTGTAGATGAATAGTGAAATGAGGTGAATGCTTGTTAGTAATTTCATCGCTTGAGTGAGCTAAGCACAACCCACACCACACAAGGTCAATCAACTATCACTCAGAATACCCACACGCACAATCACATTTTCTCCACCGTCATACACTCAATAAGTTAAAACACCAACAAAACCAAAACAGTAAATGACAAAACAACTACTACACAACAATAAACATGAAACATTGAGATATGTTGAATCTATCTTCCACTTATGCCCTGATATAATGATGCTATGACGTTGTGGTGAGCTGACTGTAAAGAGAGTTTATGTTTGTATCATATTATATATAGTGTTTATTATTATTATTGTTTGCAGAGAGAGAGAGAAAGAGAGCGGGAGGAAGAGAGAGAGAGAACGAAAGAATGTAGGTTGATAGATTTTGGAATAAAATGTGAGTGAAAGTGAGGGTGGGTGGCCAGACGGCATCAGGCATAAACATCCTATCCTCACCTCCTTTCCTTCAGTCTTTCTTACCTATGGTTCTAACTTTCCTGTCCACACGCTCGTCTGGCATAACTTTTGGTTTGAAAGTGAATGATTGTGGTTTTTCTATTTTCTTATGCATTTATTACTAATATTTATTCTTTTCTTCTGGCAGGAATATATTTTTTTGTAACAATTCTGTTTTTTGAAACCTTATTCTGTGACGACTGTTTTGGACTAATTATTAAAGAGTGTCAAGATTTTTTCTTTTGACATCTAAGGTATTTATTATTATTATTATTATTGCTTTTTGCCTAACTTATCAATTTTTATTATTGTTATTATTGCTCTTTGTTTAATTATTATTATTACTATTATTATTATTACTTTTACTATTAATTAAATGATTGATTATTATTATTATTTTTGCTTACGCTTATTATTATTATTATTATTATTATTATTATTATTATTATTATTATTATTATTATTATTATTATTGTATTATATGTGTATATATTGTATAGCTTATGGCTGATATTGCTTTTTCCAGTTTGTGAACTGGAAAAAACTGGTCGGCACAACGACCAGTTTTTTTTTCTTCCTCTTGTTGTGGAGAAGTTCCCCTGAAGGATTGGAAGGATTGTCCCCAGAGATTGTCTCCTAAGATCCAATTGTTTCCCCCTTCATTTGGTCTGCAGCCCTGAAGAAGAAATTACCTTTGACCCAATACCCCTGAAGAAGAAATTACCCTTGATCCAATACCCCTGTACCAAAAATTACCTCCTGAACCAATACCCATGTACAAGAAATTACCCACTGAAAATTACCCTCTGAAAAATACCCACTGAAAATTACCCTCTGAAAAATACCCACTGAAAATTACCCACTGAAAATTACCCTCTGAAAAATACCCACTGAAAATTACCCTCTGAAAAATACCCACTGAAAATTACCCACTGAAATTACCCTCTGAAAAATACCCACTAAAAATTACCCTCTGAAAAATTACCCACTGAATATTCCTATTGGACTTGCTCCATTTATATTTCCCCCTGAAATTGTTCCCCTGATTTGCGTATAAAGGAATTTGTTTTGCTTTGTACTATTAATTTTTGTTATATGAATTATTTATTTGAAATTTTGCTTTTGTCCTATTATTTTTTGATGCCTTATGAAGTAGTTGTTTGAATTTTGTTGCTTTTGAACTATTATTTTTTTTGATCTTTTGAATTGCTTATATAATTTTTTTGTATTAATTTGTCTTATAATTTGCTTATTTAAGTTTAATTGATTTTTTTTCTGTATAATTGAGTGTATTATAAATTGCTTAGTTTTTGTTTGCATTTATTTTGTCTTTAATTTGCTTGTTTATATATAAGTTTGTTTATTTTTTAGACTATATTGACGACCGACTGACGTAATAAAGAACGACCTGACTGTATTTTTTATTATTCTATAGCTTTCTGTATTATTTAATAAAATTACAAATTGTGTGTTTGTTTTTGCTCCTTCATTTTCCCGGCCAAATTTATCACACCCACTCCTTTATACTCTTTGTGGTTTTTTTATAACAACTACATATTTTGGCGCCCAACGTGGGGCGATAAAACGGGAAAGTGAAGGAAGCAGGTGTGAGTAAGAAGGGAAAAATGGCTACTTTTGAAGAATTAAGTTTGGAAGTGGATAGATTGAAAGAGGCATTGAGAAAGAAGGAAGAAGAGAATAAGGCGTTAATAGATGAGTTGAGAGAGATGAAAGAGGGAATGCAAGAAATGGAGAAACGAATGGAAGAGAGAATGATGGCCCGAATGGATGAAATAATGAATAAGAGATTTGAGAATGAGATAGGATTGAATGGAGGGGTAGGGGCAGAGACAAAGAGTAAAAGAACCTCTACTCCTAGGGTAGAACATCATAAGAAAGAGATTGAGATACAAGAGAAACTTGGATTGAGTGATGTGGAGGAGGATGATAAACCGAAACCGAAAGAGAAGAAGAAAAAGAAAACGTCGAAAAACAGGAGACATGAAAGGAGAATGAAAGCGAAAAGTAAGAGTATCGATTCATTGTACAGTAGTTCGGATGACGGTGTAAGTGATGGTGGTGAAACTGAATCGAGTGAATCCTCAGAGTCTAGTGTGCATGTAAAGCGGAGTGTGCTGATTCGGGATATACCGAAAATAAATAAATATAATGTATATGGGTCAAAGGATGTTGTTGAGTTTTTTACTGAGTATGAAAGATATTGCAAAGAAAAGTTTGATGAGAATAAAGTGTTTTGGGTGAAAGAGTTGGGAGAATTTTTGGAAGGACGTATGTTAGATTTTTATAGAGCGATTGTAAGTGTGGGTGAGCCGAAGTACGAGGTAGTAAAGGAAAGAATTTTGGACCAAGTTAAACGAGTGAAAGGAGGGGTAAAGTATAGAAGAGTAAATGATTTTGATAAAGCAAGGAGAGGAAAGAATGAAAGACTAGATATGTATGCTCATAGATTGGAGACTTTAGCGCGAAAGAAGTTTGGGGATGAGAATATTAGCGAATAAGAGTTTGCTAAAGAAGTTTCTGGAAACGGTTCCGACCTCCGTGGCGGAATTTATAAATGCGAGAAGAAAAGAGAAAATGAGATGGGCGGGAGAACGTTTGAGATGGGAGGATGTGTTAGAAATTGTAGAAGATAGGGAATTTGAAGGTAATGAAAGAGATCGGGAGGAGAATGAACATAGGGATGTGTATAGTGGTAGAGGAATGGATGAGAGGGCTTCATCGCCACCCCAGTATAAGTCTTATAGAGACGCCCTTAAAGCGAACCCTTATGAGGTGATGGTTAAATTCTTGGAAGATTTTTACGGTGGAGGAAACGATGAAAGACAGGTGAATGCAGGAGGTATGAATGCTAATGCTAATCGACAAGTAGGTGGCAATGTGAATGTGAGAGGAAATGGTATGTATAATCAAGGGATGGGAAGTCGCGTGAATGTAACAAACCAAGAGGTGAAGTGCTTCAGGTGTGGGAAACATGGACACATGATTTCAGAATGTAGATGGGCGAATGGGGCCTGCTTCAGCTGTGGACAAGTTGGGCACATGGCCCTGAATTGTACAGACCCGCAAAGGGCAGGTTGTAGGAGATGCGGAGGTATAGATCACTGGGTGCGTGATTGTCAACAGGGAGTGAGAGTAAGGCAACCTGTGTGTGGGAATTGTGGGATTGAGGGACATTTTTCAAGGATGTGTCAGTCGCCAAGGAATACGTGTACTAAATGTGGGAATATAGGACATGTGGCTGGTATGTGTTGGAGTATGAGGCAACAGGGAGGAGGGAATCAAGTGAATCCGAGTGTGATTGGTAGTGGCAATGGGAATAGTAGCAATGTTCAGGCGGTTGGTAGTCAGGTAGTTGGAAGTATGAATAGGAATGTGAATATGAGTGACTCAGGTGTAAACAGTCAAGTGAGGATAATGGGTCCGGGAAACGAGCAGGGATAGGGTTTACAGATGGTGGACCCTCATGTGGGAATGGGATGCAAAGAGAAGATGTAAGTGTGAATGTGTTTGCGGTTGGTCAGGTGGATGAGTGTATGAGTATTAAGGTTTATTGTGGAGGTATTGAGGTGAGAGCATTGATTGATACTGGATGTATGGTTAGTGTAGTGTATAAAAGAGCGTATGATAGGATGAATATAGGGGAGGATCAGAAAGATCAGGAAAGGGGAACATAAAGGGGATAAGTAATATGTTCATACCTGTGGTGACTAAATTTAGGGAGAGTGTTAGGATTGGAGGAATAGGCATGGAAGAGAGTGAGTTTTATGTGATTAATAGTATGAATGAGAAGTATGATGTGTTGTTGGGTTATAAGTTTTTGAGTGTGAATGGGACAGTTATTCATCCTGATCGAAGGATGATAGAGAAGAAGGTAAATAAAAATGGGAAATGTCAGATGTATGTGAATGAATTAGGGGATGTGGAAGTAAAATTGGTGAAAGGTGTGGAAGTGTTTGCTTTGGAAGACATGTCTTTGAAAACGGATAATGTGGTTAGTGTGAAAGTGGGGTGGAATGCGAATGTAGAAGTGGATGTAAACCAGAATAGCATGTTTCTGGTGGATGGTTATGATGCTAGATATAGAGTTAAAAGGGTTGCATATGTATTTGATGGTATATTAGATATGGATAATCCTAGGGTATGTATGCAGAAGGTGCCTAATGTGAAAAAGAAGAGAGTGAGAGGTATAAGGGTTGGTGATGTGGTTGGTAGTTTATATTCTGTTTTGATTATAGAGAACTCTAGAGAGAATGAATGTTGTGTGTTTGCAGGTGGTATTGAGAAGAAGGAATGGGTATATGATGAAATGGTTGACAAAGTGCGATTGCCAGAGGGTTTGAATGAAGTAAGGAGACAAAAGATTGTACGAATGTTGTGGGAAAGGAGGAAAGCGCTAAGCAAAGGCGATGAGGATTTTGGGGGTGCGCAGTTACCTGCATTCCGTATTGTATTATCGGAGGACACCCCTATATACCAACGTCCTCGTCACTTTCCTCCCCCTGTTGCGAATGAGATTGAGGAGCAGTGTGAAGAGTTAGAGCGAATAGGTGTGCTGGAAGAGAGTGAGAGTCCGTGGAATAGTCCGATTGTGCCTGTGCGAAAGCCTGATGGACGATTGAGGTTATGTATTGATTATCGTAAGGTTAATGAAAAGACTGTGAAAGATAGGTTCCCTATGTGTGTGGTTTCAGAGTGCGTGTATAGTATGCATGGGATGAAAGTATTTACGAAAATGGATTTGGTGCGTGGGTACTATCAGATGCCAGTGGAAGAGAATAGTAGGTGTGTCACTGCCTTTTCGACTGCAAAGCGGCATTATCAGTTTAGGAACTTGAGCTTTGGGTTAGCCAATGCTCCGGCAGCGTTTCAGAGGGCTATGAATGTGGTTATGAATGATTTTCCCAGTAAGAATGTGATGGTGTTTATAGATGATATATTGGTGATGAATGAATCTTTCCCTGAGCATTTGAAGCTAGTGAATGATGTGTTGAAAAAGTTGGAGGATGTAGGTATAAAAGTGAAAGTTGAGAAGTGTGAGTGGTTTGCGGATGAGGTTGAATTCTTGGGACATAAGGTGAGTGCAACAGGTTTGAAAAAGGCTTGAAAGTTTATTTTGAGAGAAAAGTTTCGGCAGTTCCCAAAGCGAGGAATGTTAGAGAGTTTGAGAGGATTTTTAGGGAGATAGAGTTTGGAAGGAAGTTTATGAAGATTGTTCGGGAGTGATGAAACCTTTGACTGAATGGACTGGTAAAAAGAAAAGTACGATTGTAAAGTGGAATGATAGAATGAATGAAGCGTTTGAAAAGTTGAAATCTGAAGTTGCAAAAGATGTAGAGCTGTCGTATCCGGATTATAGTGAGTATGCTAAACCTTTGGAAGTGTATACGGATGCAAGTGGGTATTGTATGGGGGGTTGTTTGATGCAAGAACAGGTGATTGATGGGATTGAAAGAAAGCGAGTTATTGCGTATGTTTCGAAAGCATTTAGTATGACGGAGCGAAAGTATTCTACGATTGAAAGAGAGTTGGCTGCTTTGAGGTTTTGTTTGAAATCGTTGCGTCCGTTTTTGTATGGTATTAAGTTTGTAGTGCGAACGGACCACCAACCCTTAGTGTATTTGCAGAGAATGAGGATAGTTGATAGTAGGCTTGCGAGAACTTTAGAAGATTTGAGTGATTTTGATTATGTGGTGAGTATGTTCCGGCTGAAAGGAATGAGATGCTTGAATTTGATGTCGAGAATGCCTTGGGAGTGAATAGTTATGAATGAAAGGTAAGTAATAGACCCTGAATATTTGCCTAAGGGATTAATGAAGGGGAAAGAAAGTCAAGGTGGGGGTGATTCTATGTTCGAAAGTGTGTTGTATGGTTTACAAGATTTAGTTAAGGATAAGTTGATTGCGAGAGTGCCTGAGAGTATAGAAGAGTTGCGGAGGGAAGTTATGACTGAGGTATTTAAGAAACCTGAGCAGATAGGGATTAGGAAGGTGAGACAGTTTATGAAAGAGTTAAAAGCTATGTGTAATGTAGGTGTGATTCCGTTGCAAGAAGTATTGATTGTTGTGAGCAAGTTGTTTAAGGTAGTCGTGTGCGTGCATTATGGTGGGGAGAAACCGGTAATTTATAGGAATGAGAGTGTTGATAGAAACAGTGTAAGTGAGCTTCATTTGCAGTGTTTGAGTGGGGTGCATTATAATTGGGTGATAGAGAAAAAGAGCTATGATAGGAAGTATGTTTTGGAAAAGGAAGTAGAAGATTGTATCATAGAGGATAAAGAGGATGTGAAAATGATTTGTCCTGGTGAGATTGAAGAAGTAGTGTATTGTGAGCATGGGATGAGTGGAAGAATGGAGGTGAAAGTGCAGGTGAGAGGAAAAGTATATTGTGGACTGATTGATACTGGGGCTCAGATTTCTTTAGTGAATGCATCTGTGTTACGCGAGATTGAGCGGGTGACGTGGCAGATCCAGAGGAGGAGTACTAATATGAAGATAAAGGGAATTGGATCAGGGGAGATAGTAGCTTGGGAGGAAGTTTTATTAAAAGTAGAGATAGGAACGCTAGGGGAAGTTGAACATAAGTTTGTAGTGCTTGATGAAGAAAGAATGCCGTATTGTTTTTTGTTTGGAATTGAATTTTTAAGAATGAATGGATTGTCCGTAGATGTAGGGAATGAAAGATTGTTGAAAGGAAATAGGGAGGTAGTTAGAATGCAGAAGGGGAATGTGTGTGTGGCTGATTTTGTAGGAATGGTAAGAGTTGGTGTGGGGGATGAAGAATTGCTAAGCAAGAGTCGGTGTGGGGGATGAAGAATTGTTAAGTATGAAAGATATTGAAAGTAATGCAAGAGGAATGTCCAATGTATGTGGAGCTGAGGAAAGTATTTTGCGGCTAAGGAAGGGATGGTAGATCTGGACCAGTTGATAGAGATTTTAGGGTATTTTGCGAAAAAGTTTGTTGTGTGTGCTAATGTGGTTTATTATATTAGGAAAGTGCGAGAGGATGATTTGTATGTACCGGTGTTTTCTGTGGTTGGGACGGTAGGGATGGCAATAGTGATCCATCGTAAGTATGGACACATGGGGAAATTTAAATTATGGGAATGTATGAAAGAGAGAGTGTTTAATCCTTGGTTGCGAAAGATCGTGAATGATGTAGCAACTACTTGTGAAGAATGTCAGAAAGGAAAGTATCAGAGAATGTATGTGAAACCTCCTGTGTTACGAATGGATGTGAATGAACCTTTTGAGTTAGTAGTGATTGATTGTGTTTCGTTGCCAGTGACAGTGGTTATGTAGGAAAGTTTGCGATGGTGGACCATAAGAGTAAGTTTGCATATGCTGTGCCTGTAAAGAATAAAACTAGTGTGAATGTGGCTAAGGTAGTGAGAGAAGTTTTGTTGCCAATGTGTATTTGTAAACCGAAGCGAATGTTGAGTGACAATGGGCCTGAGTTTGTAGGACAGGCGTTTGAGCAAATGTTGAGTGATTGGGGGATTGAACATGTGAAAACGACGCCATATATGCCTAGTTCGAATGGATTGGCTGAAAGAACGGT
>JABUQX010075889.1:5000-30000 GCA_015478945.1 Trachelipus rathkii
AATGAACAGTTTGGAAGGAGGATGAATGGAGACTTACAATGGAATAGGAAGCTCTTCTGGAAGGAAGTATGTTAGGGAGAGTTAATGGAAAGAAGACCCGGATATTAACTGTTAACAGAGGTCCCCAAACCACCCAATAAATTTAGAAAGTGAGATCAGAAACTAAGACAGCGTCGAAGATCAGAGACTAAAAGGAACTGTCAGTAAATGATTAATGGATTAATTCTATAAGAGAAACAGAGACAGAGAGAAAATTAGTCAGTTAGTATGCTACTGTAGCGCATAAAGGTGTTAAGAGGTTAGTCTGAAAATACTAACTAAGTTAATATTTATCTACCTACACCGCTGTTAATGGTAGAATTAGTGTATCTCCTAACGGTACTACTTATTATTACCTGAACACTCTCAATTTGGGCCTTCCGCAAAAATGAACCTTCGATATAATTTTAAGTAAGTGATGCTGACGATTCCTCCTTGAATGAACAAGGTCAGGTTTGATGAATCCGGGGAAATAAAACAAAACGTTTAAAACAACGTTTATTATTCTTAAATTAAGGGGAGGATAATCTAAATGTTGATTCCTATTTCTGAGTATCTGTTATCCATCGGTTTGGTGTAGACCCAAACCTAAGATCGTAAGTTGAAGTTGTAAGGTCAGTTCAAATTAATTCCATTCAAATTCAGTTCAAGAGAGATATATTTACAACAAGGAACAAGAACTGATATGTGTGTGTAGTAAAGGATGCAAATAGATAAAGATCTCTTAACTTTGTGGTCTGTTATTGCAACACTCCAGTGCTGAATTAAAATATGGTCTGCTATTCGGATGCTGAATTTCGGGCAGTAGGCCTCAGCGATAGAAATTTGGCGGCAAGAGATGTACACAAAACAGCCCCAGTGGTGGAATGGGCAAGGTAGGCCCCGGCAATGGAACCTGATAAAATATAAGAAAATAGGCATGTTGTAAAATTGTGCTCCTTACAGAAAACAAAATAAGATATATACTTAAGCATGGCTTAACTTAGCTTCAACTTACCCTTGGGGAGTAATATCAATTCTTCCTCCAAGGGTTGTTGGTCAAATCTTGGGTAAGCTCGGAGAACTGCTGCAATACTGCAAAAAGGAATAATCATAAGCCATGCCACACAGGTATCTCAAAATGGAGCAACATACACCTCTATAAAACAATAAGACAATTAGTATCAACATAGTAAAAGTAACATCTTACTTTTACGGAGGTGAAATCCCTTGTCCACAAGGAATCCTAAGAGATTGACGGAGATGTGGTGAAGGGACAAAATAAATGTGGTCCACTTCACAAAATAATATAAATTCTGAAATTGCCTACGTACTTATATAATTTCCTAAAAAAAGATGATTAGCAGAGGAGGAAGAAGTTATAATTATAAATAATAATAAAGACATAAATGGAAATGCACCAAATATATTGGTGATGCACATATTCAAATAGAGTAGGAGTTACTGTGACAGCAACCCCTACATCCCCCCGCGCTAAAATTACGCCCCCACTCAAATTTCTTATAATGATGAATTATAAAGCCGATGATCTGTTAATGAGTGGTAGGCGGCGAGGAGACGGGATTAACCGAAAAATGATGGAAAATCAAAAGAACTGATTACATCCTTAACCACACAAAACCAGAAAACCAAAATTTTGAGAAACGGAAAACTGAAATATTGACAGAGCAATATAATATTTACAAATATTTACACTGACAACTGTTGTCTGTTCTGTTTACTGATGAGAAGGAAGAACACGTGCCCGACGGGATTGAAGCACTAGTTCCTCTTCTTCGATAAATTTTTTTATCGAGTTTAAAATTAGTGAACGTCTATGATCTGATAGGGAACCATAATCATACCTCTCCAACATCATCCGCATTTCCAACCGGATTTGGTCATGTTGTTGCTGGTCGGAACCACCCAGCTGAGAACGGTATGATAATGGTGTAGACGAAGAAACAGACGGGTAGTCGGACAGATGACTCGGGGTTGATGGGTACTCCGACTGTGGAGTCGTGTAGGCTGAAACGGAGTGAGGCCACTGAGGTATAAAAGCTGATGGAGGCAATCCAGTGAAAGGAGCCGCACCCAACCGCCTCTCGATGTTGGATAAAGTTCGAGAAGTAGACGGTCGAGGTGGGTCATTTGCGGATTGGATTGGTTGTCTCCTTTCCTCGCTTCTAGTAGAGGTCGAAGTAGGTGGTCGACGGCTAGTTCGTGAGTGAACAGAAGGCCGTGGACGAGTAGGACGAGACAGAGCGTGCGAGGTGAAGAAACTCTTATATTTCCTCATGAACTGTTCCAGGAACAAACGATTGGCATGTAACCCATCATATAGCATCGGAGATTGAAGAAACATCTGTTTTTTCTTAATGTATCTGAGATGTGGGGTGTTTTTATACTCCGGCGTGCCTCGTTTGGTTCCATAATAATAATTAAAAACCTCACTACCGCGAAGAGTGGTTTTATCAGTCCACTTATAACGATAATATGCCAAATCTTCAAACAAGACGAAGGATCTGATAGAGTGTTCTCTCATTAACCGAGGGGACATGGAGTCATCATCTTTGAGGTGATCGGCAAAAGCTGGACCCCATGCTTTCGTGATCCGCTTTTGGTTAAAGACGTACATGTCTTTAACTGGAGGAATCATGAGGTAAACTTTGACCCTCGGATTTTTCTTTTTGGCATATTTCGTGATTTGATCCATGATGTTGGGTACACCCTCGACTGTAAAGTTGACCACAGGCTCAAAAACTGTTGTTGACTTGTCTCCATTAGAGATGGATTTTTTCTGCCAGGCCAAGGGTGTAAGTGCCCATATCAGGATGAAGTCAACGTCGGGTTTCATGAGGGTTTCGATATAGGAAGGACAGTCGTGGATAATCCGACCCGAACCATAATCCACCCTTACATGAAGGTTAAATTGATCTCTGAGCAGTTTCTTCTCTCGGCGGAGCAACTCCAATTCGCTAGCTCCAACTGCTAAGAGAGTCTTCATACTGTAAAGAGAATTACAGGGGCTTTATTATTTGCACCATTCCCGTTGTAAAGGGTAGGATAAACCATAATAATAAAGTATAATCTTGTTCCTTCTAAAATAAAAATTTTATTATTTAACAAGTCGGCTTTAATTTATTTAAATCTGATTTCTAAGTTAATAACTTTGCTTTGCAATTATAAGATAATATTTACAAATGTTTATATACATTCTTTTTACAATAATTTAATTACTTTTCATGAATATAAATCATATTTTAAATGCAATATTGAATTTACAGAGTCTGATTTTTAAATCATTTTTACAAATTTTAAAATTAATTAAAATTAATATGCACATAATAAGTGTCGGTGTATCAAATAGAAAAAAATGACAAAAGAACATAACAGTTGTTGGCTTATCATAATTGTCGTTGAATACCACGAGGGCAATCTTCAACTCTGTGAACTGTGTTTTATGCAAATATGTCCTTAAAATTAGCCTAAAGGGGAAAATTTTCATTTTTACATTTTATTTCAGTTTTATTAAATATTAAATATTAAATAAAAATAATAATAATAATAAATTACTACAACCAACAACAACGTTCTGATAGAATTATAGGCAAGTATTCAGTGAGGCTGAGATGAATGTAAAGAAGATTCTACAGTGTCACTGAATTTGTCTGAATTTAATGTAATGAAAGAGAGATGAGATGAATGCATGTAATCCGCATCCGCATTCTTCTCCGCATTCGCATTCCGCACTTTATCCGCATTCGCGCATTCCACCCTGTACCACCCCATGACCATCCCCTCCCAGAACTCACAGAACCCAGGAAGAACGAAGAAAAATGGGAAAACTGATGAGGAAGAGAGCGAAATACTACAGGAGCGAGCAAGCGTTCAGTTCAACGAACAACGGCAGATCCTATTGAGAAAGAAATTGATGAACTGTTGAGAATTCTGATAATCATTTTTAGAAACTATTAACTACTAACCGGTCTATAACAAACTACTCCTTCTTCTATTGAGCACGTATTCTAAAGGAGTTTCCATCACATTCGGAAGATCAGGTACCTGTCCCATACGTCGAGTAAATGGGCGAGGTGGAAAATTGAACCTGGTTAAGTCTTCTTCTCCGATGTGAACTAACTCGAGATCACTGTCATCAAGTTGGAGATGAGCAGGATCACCGAGAACTTCACCAACTACATGATATGGAGCTGGTGGTGTTTGAGAAAGTTGAAAAAGTGATGGTAACTGATAATATTTTGAAGGAGGAGAAGATGAAGGACTAGAATGGAAACCCGAGAAATCGGAATGTTGAGAAGACGTACTGAAATTAAAAGGCGAAAAAGGTGGAGGCGAATCTTGTTGAGTTCGAGAAGAACTAAGAACTGTTGAAGGACCAAGGAGATTGGAACTTGGTCTATCCTTGAAGAAAGAACCCAAGAAAGACGCTCCCTCTAATTCACTAACTGAGTGAAAAGCAACTGTATTTGGATTTGTTATAGCCGGAGATTGGGAAGTAGAAACTGATGACACAATAGTGTGACTGATAGGCGGTGTAAAAGCCGAAGATACTTGAAGTTGTGAAGGAGAAGGATATACATGAGTATAGAAGTCATGGTAATCCAAACTAGGACTGTGTACCTGAATTGGGGAAACAGCAGATAGATTCGGCTGTAACGATAAAGGTAGAACCGGAATGGTTCGTGAAGATTCTGTTATATCACTTGGAGGAAGCACGAAAGTAACCTTGGGCGGAGAACGAGTAGGCTGAACTACTATAGGTGAAAGGACTGGAGTTCTCACAGGAGACATTGTTGATTCTGCAGTATCAACGTTCAGTTGTTCTATTTGATCCCATAAGTTAGGCAACCTCGTGAATAGATCCATTGGGATGGGATTTGTTGGAAGAAATCCCTCAAAGTCATTTTCATCATCGTCTTCGATGGACTGAAATGGATCTTCTTCAACATCATTGTCGGATATTGAAGAACTGTTAGCAACTGAATTAACATCATCAGAGTCTTCTGCATCTTCAACCACTTCTTCGTCTTCTTCATCCTCGTCGGTAAAGAATTTCTCGCGCACCTCAGGGTTGCGAGCTAAATATCTGCGAAGGTATGTGGGAATATCTATCCATCCTCGTAGATGAGAGAAATGGACTTTCTGTAATCTATTTTGTTGGTCACTAGCACGTCTAATAAGGTAGGTGACCCGGTTATCATTAACTGCAGTGATGATATAGGGGCCTTCCCATCGGCTCTTGAACTTCTGAATAGTGCTATGACCAGTGCGAATTACTTTTTTCGCAACTTTCTGTCCGACGCGAAATGGTCGGAAGTTCGCACTACCTTCTTTCCAATATTGTGGAAAACTGTGTGTCGGAGAATGAGCCTTCTGCAGAAGAAAGTCGGAAGGTGAAATACCGAGAGCACTATGTGCTGTATTGTTGTAAATAAGAACAGAAGACGAAAGTTCCTCATCCCAACCACTGGGATTTTCAAGCACCAAGCATTTAATGATCTGAATTAAACTTCTGTTGAAGCGCTCACAAACCCCATTGCTAGCAGGGTGAAGCGGAGAAGTTCTTATATGCTTGATATTGTGTTCTTGAAGAACATTTTGGAAAGTCTGAGAAGTGAACTCAGCACCGTTGTCGGTGAGGATTCGGTTTGGAACTTTTGGAAGAAATGGAAGAATTTGATGTTTGAATTTGTTAGAAACAGAAAGACTGGTTTTGTTCGATAAAGGAACAACTGAAACCCACTTGGAAAAGTGGTCAATGAGTACCATACAGTACTTGTGACCTGAACCTGTTTGAGGAAACTGGAGCAAGTCCATTGCACACAAGTCAAATGGATACTCGGCTAAAATCTTTAGCATCGGAGGTGTCATGACAGAAGAGAATGTTTTCTGTCGTTGACATATCGGACAACATCTTACAATGTCTGAGACCACCCGGTTGACTCGCGGGTGCCAAAAATGCTTGTAGATAAGCTGAAGAAGTTTATTGCGTCCGATATGAGCACAAGAAAAATGAAGACCTAAAACTATATGAACCAGAAAATCAAGAGAAATAACATAAAGCAATTCGCCTGAATCCAGCTTATGAAATAGGATTCCATTTTCAAATAATACCAGCTGAGATCTGTATTGTTTGTACATTTTATGTACCCTGAGCCAACATCCCTGCATAACATCTTGGTTCTGAAAACCTCTAATGATCAACTTTAGATCTTTATCATTGGTTTGATTATTCAGGATGTCTAGTTCATCTATATTTGAATTGTTGAATATAGGACTGTTAACTGTTGTGATACGACCCACATGAGGATGAGTACGTACACGTTGGCGAGTAATTCCTGAAGCTATTACTGTTATATCATCGTTGTCCTCTCTACGGATGAGTTCTTTTTTGGGACAAATGTCGAGGCAGTAGAGCTCATTATCTTAGAGAGTATGTTCCCAATATTATGGCGAACTCCATATATTCTTCAGGAACGATGAAACATTCGGTGGGCTGAGTTTCAAAGCCATCTTGAAACCGAAGAGTTAGGTTGACGTAGTTGTCAATCGGAATTCTGCCACTTCCGAAACCACTAATTGCTTTCACCCCTACTTTTGCAGATGGCAAAAGCTCAACTGGTTCTTGCAAAGTCTGCAATACTGCTTCACTCACCAAACTTACACCTGCCCCACTATCAACAAGGCAATCATACACATTCGGGCTGTTGTGTTCTAATTTCACACAAACAATTAGTGGATCAACTTCTGCCTGGCAGAGATTTATGGTAACTACCATATCATCCTCAATTGGAAAATTGTTTACTGCCAGGTGGACATGACAAATATTTTCTGCTGCAATGTCATGCGGTTTCACCATGTTGTTTGCTGCTGCATCTGATTTCACCTGCCTATCACTATGACTATCGCTACTTCCTACCACGACAGTCTCCATAGGGAGGCTACTTGCTACAACTGATACTACGGGTTCCGTATGGGAACTACTACTACATACTACGTGAGAAGAAAGAGAGTAACTATCTCTATTACTATCACTAGTAGTCACTATAGTGTCGGAAAGAGTCTTAGTGTCGGATAAAACTGATTCCCAACCAGAGAGTAACTATCGACCCAGATCAGCACGTAGGGTGGGCCTATCTCTTCTGGTTTCTAACCATCAGCAGACTATCGCAACCTAGAATGGAGCCGATCATGCTGACGTACTATCACTAGTAGTCCTAGTGTCAAATAAAAGAGTCTTTGTGTCAGGTAGAAGAGTCTTTGTGTCAGGTAGAAGGGTCCTAGCACTACTGCTATCGACTACTAAGTCTACGGCTACAGGAAAAGTGCTAGCACTACTTCTATCACTATTTACTATATCTACTAGGGCATTGGTATCCATGAGCTGCTGTAAGCTATTATTCTCCACTGGAGGGCTCATTTCCGTGGAGACTTGCAGTTTAAAGCTCCAGCCTGTACTGCTTCTGAAGGACCCATGCATCGGCCTTCCAAATGTGACTTGTGACACCAGTCGCAAGGATCCAGAAACTTCCTTGGCGGCCTTGGTGAGTCACGTGTAGTCTGTGCCCTGTGTGTATTGTCCGCGCGTGGGGAATTATGTTTTCTGTTTGAACCAGAGGCCTGTGGTGATCTGTTTTTTCTGTTATTTGTGGGCGACCTCTGTGTCCTTTGTGTATTGCGCGGTGGTGTCCTTTGTGAACAGTTTATTCCCGCATGTGGACCCTTACAAAACGGACACACTCTACCCGAATTCAATTGTTTCGTGCGTGGAGGGGATCTGATAGACCTGCATTCATTCCTTACATGCCCCCTCTTTCGACAATAACTGCATACTCCTAAATACTTGTAGCATTCATCCATCACATGCCCAACATTCTCACAGTAATCACAAACGAGGTGTTTTCTGTTAGTATTCTCGTTGTGACGTGTCGGAGTGTAAGTGTTTTGGGTCTGATTTCTGTTATTGGATGAGGGATAAGTACGTGTATTGTTACGAGTACTTTGTTGGCGGGTATTGTTTGTTTTAGGTGGTTGTGGCTGTGCATGTTGGGATTGTAAAACCTCCGACCAACCTGGATTAATGACATCTATTCTGATCGTCTCGTCTAAGTCTTGTTTAGGTTGATCCGAAGACACGGTAAACCGGCTGTTAGAAGAAGCGGCTACATTCTTCCCTTTTTCGTAGTCTCTAATGTAGGTGTCAGCAAGGCTTACTATTTTCCGCCATGGCACACGAATATTACTATCTTCTTGCTGTGTGATATATTCTGTACGTAGAGAATCATGTTCTCTCATGTCTAGCCCACGATAGGCTTTCTTTGCAAGATGTTCCAGGCGAAGAGCGTACATTCGAACGCTTTCACCGGGAGTCCTGTAAGCTGAATGATAAGCATTGAGCTTATGTGCATCTTTCCTTTTCTCCTCTTGCTGGTACCATGTTAAAAGTGTTTCTTTAATAGAACCGTAGTTCCTGTCATCTTTAATTAATAAGTTGTACAGCTGCAGGAACGAACCTTCGAGTTGCCTGCCTAGTAGCCTTAACCATTGATGAGGTGCATTTGGGTAGTTAAATGAGCAATACTGCTCAAAGTCAGCGAAATAACTAACCAAATCCTGATCAGCTTCATATTTATATTTTCCTGGCTCAACCACTTTGACTTTCCGGGAATTCTTGGCGATTTCAGCCAGATAGAGAATAGATTGTGACATTAGTAGCATGTGCCGCTCCAAAATGTCTAATCTACTTGGTGCTAAGATTGAAGCTGGCTCTCTATTATCTGCAAGAGAGTAAATCGGTTGTGGTTGAGGAGGAACAACATACGACCGGGTATCGATAAGCGGTACGATACCAGGCTGTTGTACTGTTATCGGTATCTCTGAAGAAGGACTAGAAGTCAAGGGATCATTCATTCCCTGACTGAAATAAGGAGGTATAGAATATTGCTGTCTGTTAGTAGCGTCAGTCTGTTGTGTTATGGGAGTCGTTGTGTGCGTCGTGTAAAGAACGTCTGAAGAAGGGGAACTAACATATGTCTGAGCCATAGTTCCTGGATAAAACTGTTGTTGTTGCTGTTGTTGCATTGGTGCTGCTATTAATGGGGAAACTGGTGATCCAAAATTTATCAAAGCCATTTCATTTGACAGCACATCTGTTGTCATCACTGGAGCAACAACTGTAGAAACACTCGGTTGTTGTGGTGGTATTGGCTGTTGTGCTCGCAACATCGCTGTTTCCTCTTTTAGGAACTTAAATTCCTGCGTAATGGTAGCCAGGAACTCCTGAAGAGGTGGATTTCCTGGATCTACCTCTGTTAACTGCTGAGGAACTCTAGGTGGTGGTGGATCTCTCTGAACTCTGCCTTGTTCATCTCTCTCCCTCTCTTTGATGAACCTCAACAGATCTTGTTGAGTTGCTGGAGGCATCTCCTCCTCAATATCACCACCCATGTTCGCTAAACCACCGCCCACTGCTCCCATGTCACGTCGACTCTCAACCTCATCCATCCCCACATTCACTCCCCCACCCCCAAGCACTGCAGATCTGTTGAAAGAAGTCATGATTAGGGTTAGTACATGAAATGTATTTCAAAAAATATATATCAAAAATATATAAATTCAAAAAAAAACAAATCTAATGAGGGATGAAAAGTAAGAAGAGCGTTGCAGGAAAAAGGAGGTTAAGTTTGTAATGAAACTAAAACTGTATCTAGTCTCTTGACTTGAACTTGAATGGTAGAACTGTTTTTGCGGAATTTTCGAATTGGAATTGTTCAGGTAAGTAGTATCTACCCAGATATCTAATTGTTAAACCTTACTAAAGTGCTAAATACAAATGGCAGTCCCTGTTCGGGCGCCAACTAAATTTAAAGAGTATGTTAGGGAGAGTTAATGGAAAGAAGACCCGGATATTAACTGTTAACAGAGGTCCCCAAACCACCCAATAAATTCAGAAAGTGAGATCAGAAACTAAGACAGCGTCGAAGATCAGAGACTAAAAGGAACTGTCAGTAAAGATTAATGAATTAATTCTAATAAGAGAAACAGAGACAGAGAGAAAATTAGTCAGTTAGTATGCTACTGTGGCGCATAAAGGTGTTAAGAGGTTAGTCTGAAAATACTAACTAAAGTTAATATTTATCTACCTACACCGCTGTTAATGGTAGAATTAGTGTATCTCCTAACGGTACTACTTATTATTACCTGAACACTCTCAATTTGGGCCTTCCGCAAAAATGAACCTTCGATATAATTTTAAGTAAGTGATGCTGACGATTCCTCCTTGAATGAACAAGGTCAGGTTTGATGAATCCGGGGAAATAAAACAAAACGTTTAAAACAACGTTTATTGTACTTAAATTAAGGGGAGGATAATCTAAATGTCGATTTCTATTTCTGAGTATCTGTTATCCATCGGTTTGGTCTAGACCCAAACCTAAGATCGTAAGTTGAAGTCGTAAGGTCAGTTCAGTTAAATTCCATTCAACTCAAGTTCAAGAGAGATATATTTACAACAAGGAACAAGAACTGATATGTGTGTGTGTAGTAAAGGATGCAAATATTAAAGATCACTTAACTTCTGTGGTCTGATGAAGCAGCACTCCCAGTGCTGAATTGAAAAGTCTGCTGGAGGTTGTATAAGACCAAGTTGTGATGGAGACGTAATTAAACGCCCAGCTGGAAAACGAGCAGTAAGTCCCAGCACTAAAATGGAATAAACTGGAGGCGATAAGCCCCAGCACTAGAACATAAGCAATATGCCCCTGCACTAGAACCTGATAAAATAAAATAGGCATATTGTAAAAATTTGTGCTCCATGACAGAAAACATAAAAAAGGATATAAAGCATGGCTTCAACTCACCCTTGGGGATTGTAGATACCTTCCACAAGGGTTGTTTGAAGAGTCTTGAGGAAGACCGGAGAACTGCTGATGAACTGTGAAAATAGAGAAGCCATAAGCCAAACCATACAGAAATCTCAAATGGAGCACACACACCTCTAAAATTATAAAGACATTAAGTGTATGAACATAGTAAAAGTAATATCTTACTTTTACAGAGGTGTTAATTCCTTGTCCACAAGGAATCCTGAGAGATTGACGGAGATGTGGTGAAGGGACAAAATAAATGTGGTCCACTTCACAAAATAATAAATATATCTGAAAGTGACTACTTTACGTATAATCTCCTAAAAAAAAGACATAGTTAGCAGAATTGGAAAAATTTATGATTAAAGCATACATGGAAATGAAAGAATAATATATAAATTTTAGTGTGCACATTGCAGAGCATAACCGGGGTAGAAGCAGGAGCTACTGTGCAGCAACCCCTACATCGGCTTCGGCTCCGGATCCGACTAAGGTTTCTGCACTATTTGAAAATTGTTCAGCACGTCTCCTGGCAATAAATTTTTTACGTAACAAAAAGTATTTTTTCGAAAAAATTCATACCCAGGATCCGGCTAGAATCCGGCTCCATATCCGACTTCGGCTTCGGCTCAGGATCCGACTAATGTATCTACACTATTTGAAAATTGTTCAGCACCTTTTCTGGCAATAAATTTTTCCCCTAACAAAAATTTTATGAAGAAAATTTATACCCAGGATCCGGATCCGGATCCGACTAAAGTTTCTGCACTATTTGATAACTGTTCAGCACGTCCTCTGGCAATAAACTTTTCACTTAAAAATATTTTTTGAAAAAATTTAATACTATTCCGGTCTCCGGGCCTGGCTCACTCCTTTTCACTCCGACGTCAGCTTTGGCTCCTGATCCGACTAAGGTTTCTGTACTATTTGAAAATTGTTCAGCATGTCTTCTTCCATTAAAATTTTTCACCCAAAAAATATTTCTTGAAAAGAATTCATACCCAGGATCCAGATCCGGATCCGGCTCCGGATCCAACTAAGGTTTCTGCACTATTTGAAAATTGTTAAGCAAGTCTCCTGGCAATTAAATTTTTTTTACAATAAAAAAATATTTTTTTCAAAAAAAGATTAACCAGGATCCCGCTAAGGATCCGGCTCTAGATCCGACCTTCGCTTCCGGATCCGACTAATGTTTCTAAAACACTATTTAAAATTGTTCAGCATGTCTTTTTGACAATAAATTTTTCAAAATAAAAAAATATTTCCCGAAAAAAATTCATAAGCAGGATCCGACTCCGAATACCGGCTGCCGGATACGACTTCGGCTCCGGATCGACTAAGAGTTTCTAAAACACAATTTGAAAATTGTTCGCACGTCTTCTGGAGATAAATTTTTCCCCCTGAAAAAATATTTTCCGCGGGAAGGTCTTACCCAGGGTCCGGCTCCGGCTCCGGCTTCGGCTATTTGTTCGGTGTACCGGCGGGGTTTCTGCACTATTTGAAAATTGTCGGGCACGTCTTCTGACAATAAAATTTTTCAACTAAAAAAGTATTTAACGGAAAAAAATGGCTCCGCGATAACGACTTCGCCTTCAGCCTCCCGGATCTGAACTAATGTTTCTAGACTTATTTGAACATTGTTTATGCAGGTCTTCTTGAAAGTAAATGTTTCACCTAAAAAAAATATGGTTCTGAGAAAAATTTCATACCCAGGAATCCGGATCCAGAACCGGATCCGACTTCAAGCTTCGAGGTTCCGGATCCGACTATAAGGTTTCCTGCACTATTGAAAATTGTTCGGCACGTCTTCTGAAAATAAATTTTTTTCACCAAAAAAATATTTCCGAAAAAATTCAATCATACCAGGATCCGGCTCCGGATACAGCTCCGGATACGACTAAAGGTTTCTGAACTATTTGAACATTGTTCAGCAAGTCTTCTTGAAATAAATACATTCAAAGTAAAAAAATATCTTTCTGAAAGAAAATTCATACCCAGGATCGGCATCCAGATCCGGCTCCGACTTCACAGGCTTCGGCTCCGGCATTCTACTAAGGTTTCTGGCAGCTATATTGAAATTGCTCGCCACGCGTCTTCTGACAATAAATTTTTCACCAAAAAAAATATTTACCGAAAAAAATTCATACCCAGGATCCGGATACGGCTTCGGCTCCGAATCCGACTAATGTTTCTACACTATTTGAAAATTGCTCACACGTCTTCTTGAAATAAATTTTTCACCTAACAAAATATTTTTTGAAGAAAATTCATACCGCAGATCCGTCATCCGGATCCGGTCCTCTGACTTCGGCTTCGGATCCGGATCCGGCTAAGGTTTCTTTCTGCACTATTTGAAAATTGTTCCGCAGTTCTTCTGACAATAAATTTTTCACGCAAAAAAATATTTCCCGAACAAAAATTCATACCCAGGATCCGGCTCCGGATCCGGATCTGGATCCGGTTATGACTTCGGCTTATG
Organism: Trachelipus rathkii; assembly: GCA_015478945.1. Lineage (NCBI taxonomy): Eukaryota > Metazoa > Arthropoda > Malacostraca > Isopoda > Trachelipodidae > Trachelipus > Trachelipus rathkii. The sequence continues at coordinate 18,384 of JABUQX010075889.1, forward strand.
CTCCGGATCCAACTAAGGTTTCTGCACTATTTGATAACTGTTCAGCACGTCTTCTGGCATGAAAATTTTTTCAACCTAAAAAAATTTTTTTGAAAAAATATCTCATACTCTGGCTCCGGCATACAGGCTCCGGACAGCCGGCATCTGGCTTTGCTCTGAATCCGGATGCCGCCTCTGGATCAGACTAAGGATCTGCACTATTTGAAATTGTTTTTAGCTACGTTTTCCTGGCAATAATTTTTCTCTAAAAATTATATTTCTTGAAAAAAATTTATACCCAGGATCTGGCTCCGGCACCGGCACCAGCACCAGCTCCGGCTCCGGCTTCGACTCCATTTATTTGACTGAGTAAAATCCGAAGAATGGGTGGGAGGTATGAAAAAAAAATGATTTTCTATAATTATAAAAAAACTTTTTTTTAATCTAAACCAACCTGGAATTACACAATTTTGACTGGAATTGAAATTTTTTAGTTCGAAACCTCTCTAAATAAATTTCAGTATCTAAAAAACCATTTAGAATTTTTTAAAAATAATTACACCATGATGTTCAGGAGGAATTTTTCTTATAATCTAGATAATAAAAAAAAAAATGTGAAAATTTTGATTTTGACTTCAAAAAGTAGGGGGTTCAAGGATAAAGTCTCCCCTTAAATGAGACAACGCATATTACGCGACCAACTAATAACAACTAACACATTCTTTGTTATCAATTCGTCATCTGATCTGTTAAACTGACAGGTAATTTACTCTGTATTCTTTTGTTTCTTTAATTAACCAAGACTTTATTTAATCAGTGCCCAACTCTGCTAAGTTTACCAGTTCAGTTTAACGGGAGGAATACTAAAATGGGAGGTTCAGAGGATAAAGATCAAAAGAGTGAGAGTGAATGTAGAATGATGGGGAAATGTGGAGGAAAAGGACACATGGGGTGGCAATGGTTAAAAAAAGGAGGTATAGGATGTTTCAAATGTACTAAAGAAGGACACGTGGCAAAAGATTGTGTTGAACCAACAGCATGTTTAAAGTGTGGGAGAAAAGGACATGTGTCTAAAGAGTGTCAGACAAGAGAGGAGAACATAAAAAAAATGGCAGAACTGTTGTAAATGGGGACATGAGGTAGACAATTGTTGGTGGAATATGAAAGAGAGAGAGATGAATAGACTTGGAATGAAAGAAGAAGAGAATAAGAATAGAGTATTTCTAAGTGAAAGGAGAGAATATGAACATATGAATGAAGAAGAAGGAGAAAGAATGATAGAAGCAATTATAGATACCGGGAGTAATAGTACAGTGATTGGGAAAGAATGCCTTGAAGAAATATTACACAATTTAAGCACAGAAGAAATTATAAAATTAAAGGAGAGTGAGGAGAAAATAGAGAAAACATATAGCTTCGGGGGATCAGACTATAAGGGGGAAAAACGTTTGTTAATACCCATACACATAATGGGAAAGAATGTATATTTAAAAACAGATTACATAAATGACATGAAAGACAAGGAAATACCTTGGGTTATAGGAAGACAAACATTGCAAAATTTAGGAGCTATAATTAATATAAGAGATAACACAGTAGATTTAAAAAAGTTAGGTTTAATGATACAAGGAAGATTGGATACAGTAGGTCACATACGAATACCTTTAGTAAAAAGAAGACATAGTATGTGGTATAATGAGAACAAATGGTGAATAGGACAAACAGAAAAACAAAGGGTAGAAAAAATGATCAAGTTACATAAACAATTTAGCCACTGCAGTAAGGAAAATTTAATAAAAATGTTAGAAAAAGCATATAGAGGTGATTATATTGAAGGGGTTATTTTCTGGTCTTGAATAACCACCTTCAATTGAAGAATATGAGATATTGAAGAGAGTGAGCGTTGTCACGATGAAGTGGCGTTTCTTCCTGGAGGCTGCTTAGGAGTCGTCGGTGAGGCTAGCAGCCTCCTGCCGCAGACGCACACGAACTCCGCCCCAAAGTGACTAATGCCGCGAGCACACTTGCTCCGGCTCCCGGACCTGGAATGGACGTCGGGAGTAGCGTATGTCAGGTGAGAGCTAGGGTGTGCACACATTAAGGGTACTGAAGAAAGGCTTCGACGCGACTCTGTACTCTTTAGCTGGCAGTTGGTCGCACCTGGCAGAACTTGTTTGAAGGTACGGTACAGGTGGCACAGGGTGACCGAACAGAGTAGCGCCCAGCAGAAGAAACTTGATTTGATGGGTGTTCATGATTGCTTGCTGGTGTTCATTGTGCCACTCCATTGGCACATGTCACTCTGGTGGTCACCAATTTGAAGGGGTTATGTTCTGGTCTTGAATAACCACCTTCAAATTGAAGAATATTAATAGATGTTGAAGGGAGTGAGCATTGTCACGATAAAGTGGCGTTTCTTCCCGCAGGCTGCTTAGGAGTCTTCAGTAGGGCTAGCAGCCCCCTGCCCCAGACGCCACAGAACTCCCCCCAGTGACAATGCCGCGAGCACACTCCGCTCTCCGGACCTGGAAGGACGTCGGGAAGTAGCGTGTAACTGTCAGGTGAGAGCTAGGTGTGCACACATTAAGGTCACTGAGAAGGCTTCGACCACTCTGTACTCTTACTGGCAGTTGGTCCGCACCTGCAGACACTCGAGAACGGTACAGGCGGCACAGGATGACCGAACAAAGTAGCGCCCAGCAGAAGAAACTTGATTTGATAGTTGTTCGGTGATTTGATGGGTGTTCGTAATCACATTTGATGGGTGTTCAAGGTTGCTTACTTTTGTTTGTTGTGCCACTCCAGGTGGTCACCAATTTGAAAGGGTTATGTTCTGGTCTTGAATAACCACCTTCAATTGAAGAATATTAGATGTTGAAGAGAGTGAGCGTTGTCATGATGAAGTGGCGTTTCTTCCCGGAGGCTGCTTAGGAGTCGTCGGTGAGGCTAGCAGCCTCCTGCCCCAGACGCCACACAAATATATATATATATATATATATATATATATATATATATATATATATATATATATATATATATATATATATATATATATATATATATATATATATATATATTTCTATATATTATATATATATATATATTATATTATATACATATATAATATTTCACTATACTATTAATTTGGGGAGGGAAGTTGCGCCCCTGATGTGACGAGATTACCCCTATTTTGCATATATGGAGTGTTGGGGACATCCCAAGGCACTCCAGTGCCCAATGGTTCTCCCCCTCGGTTTCTCTATCCACATTTTTCTTACACTGTAGTAGGCTCTCCTTTATACACACCCATAAAACACTAATTATGAGATAACATTTCCTTCTAAATTGACAACACTTGCTGGGGCAAGTGGGCCTTTTAGCCCCTCGCCCTCTCCCCCTCACCACTTGGGAGTTGAGGGACTCTGGTGTTTGTGCTATCACGGAATTGTAGGCCTCTTTTGATGCACGGTCTTCTTTCTTCAGGAATTTCTGCAATCTTCACAGTTTTTATCCTAATTTTCACTTTGCTGAATATCATCTCTCCTCTTCTAAACCTCATCTCGTATTCTTAACCGGAACTCGGTTGCAAAAAAAAAAAAACTTTAACTTTTCTTCTTCCTCTTTCCCTCCTCAAGTATTTTCCGATGACACAACTGCCTTTTACCTTCTGTTAACGCTGAACTCTGCTCAAGCCTTTGTTTCTAGTTTCACCTTAGACGATTCTGGTACTATTCCTCTTCCTCCTTCACCTCCTTCCAGCTCATTTATGCCTAATATAGTAATTTCTTCTAAAGATGTTTGAAGATTTCTCTGAGCTTAATTAGCATATTAATTAGCAATTTGTAATTACTACTTAGCATAGTAATGGATAACGCATCTAATATGATTAGTACCTTTGAAAAATTAAATAAGGACATCAAGCAAGAAGTTGAGGAATTTTACAGATTTTATTGAATGTCAAAATGAAGAAGTACTGGTTGATTTTCAGAATGAACATGATAAATAAGAGTATAAAAAGATTGTTCCATTGGCGTTAATATTGATTGCATGCATGAGGTAATGAGTTAACGCTTTGCAATACTCTTGCAGCAAATCTTATTAGCAAGGCAAGACAAATAGTAACAATAGTGTTTGACCAAAAATTAATGGAAGTTTTAAATCTTTAAGCTGAAAAAGTGAGGTACACCGGAAATTGTAGAATTATTAAAATATCCTTACTTTGCAGCATAGAAAATCCAAGCAGAGGACTTTACTGTTGGAAAATGTTATGTTATAGAGAATGGAAGTATCTAATTAATGCATAAGAAAATAAAGGAGAGACTAGCAATTAATATAAAAATTCTGAGAAAGGTGGGAAAAAAGGAAAGAATGTTAACTAAAAACAAAATATTTTTTGGACTATTTTAATCCATAAAGTTCAACATCTTTAGGCAGGCAGAAGATCTGATTTGAAAACCTAAGAATGCTCTTGGGAACCAAAACTTGAAATGAATAATACTATTGAACAGGAATCCCAATTTGGAGTCAGATAGTTTATCAGTTTCTGGAAATCTTTCTTGTGGTATCTTGTCAGGTGCCGATGAAGAAGTCAATATTGATAAGCAATGGGACCAACTGAAACATGCAGAAAAGCAATTGAAAAATTACAGCCATTCAATAAAAGCAGATCAATCCAAAAATCTTTTTAAAAAATATAAAGCAGAGTTATATAAGGCATTAAATGTCATAACGAAAATTGACAGGAACTCAATGTTAACATTTGCAGAGGCAATCGCTTATTATTCTAAAAGTTTGCAAGATGGTGCTTACAGGGTTATGGCTTTGCCTCACACTCGTGAGTGTTTAGTGCTTATTTTCGGATTTAAAAATAATAAAATTGAATCCAAGGTCATCATTAACGGAGATTTTGTTAGAAGCAGTTTTATTTTTAAAAATTTTATAACCATAAAAATATTTTAACTTAGACAATGTGTAAATGGAGAAGAAATTTTACCTAAGTACTGAAGTCAGAGCTGGTTTATTTAAAAATGATGGAGCTATAGTCGGAGCTGGTAAAAAATTCAACAGTTTTGTAGCCCTGAACCTAAGGCAATCTCGATTTACGAGTATTGGAACAGGGTTGCACAATGAAATCTAAATTTATTTTATATAGTTAATTATCTTGAGCAATATATACAGAAAGATAGAAGAATATAGAAACTAATCCTAATCCAACTTATCACTTACTCTGAATAGCAAAAACATCTTCATGCCTTCATAATTTATCATATTTATAATATTGTTTACAGATGAAATCATTGCGAGAGCAAAGCAGTCATTTAGTGAAGGTGTTTGTGAAATTTGGTTGACATCTGAAGACACTGGCGCCTATGGAAGAGATATTGGAACCAGTTTGCCAGAACTTCTTAACAAATTAGTTGATGTTATTCCAGACGGATGCAAGCTAAGACTAGGAATGACTAATCCTCCATATATATTAGATTATCTTGAAGTAATATATTTTTATTATTATTATTATTATTATTATTATTATTATTATTATTATTATTATTATTATTATTATTATTATTATTATTATTATTTTATTATTATTATTATTCTTTATCTGCCTCTTCTTTATCTACCTCTCTTCCCCAAGACTGGGGGTAAGGTGCGTGTCATGCATCGGAAAAGAAAAGCATTAGTAGAATATGACAAAAGTCGAAAAGAAAGCCCAGCCTTACCGCCCCCTCTGTACCATTAATTAGTGAGAACTCGTCACAGACAGAAAATCCACCCTAGAGCTTCACGGGACCGCGACGGACCCTCACTATGGTAAATCGTCAATGTCCATGTAAGCGGTTCATCCTTGGGCCAGGTGGGCCACACCATACCCCCTCACAAAAACCCCGGACAAACCCGCGCCATTCACTCCCTATTATGCATCTTTATTCTCGCTGCTCAAGCCTAAATTCGCAATTTTCTCTCCTTCAGACCATTCGTTTCACAGTGACTCAATCCGCCACTTTTCTTCGGTCTCCCAAGCGGTCGGGTTCCCAAACACTCGCCACTATACATCTCGACTTAACCAAACCGACTATCATTCATCTTTTCCACATGACCCAAACCATCTCGACATACTTCCATTTATTCTCTCATTTACGCGCTTTCTTCACAACCACACAACTCTCTATACGTTCATTCCTCATTTTTAATCAATTCTTCTCACACCAGCATGCACCTAAGATTGTCCATCTGAACACATGTACTCTTTAGATCTCTACTTCTTATTCCAGACCATAGCCACTACTATACAATAACACAGGTAACAACATACCTCATGTAGACCCTAGCGCACTCAAACTTGGTCCCATTACATTCCACCAAGTTTAATTGCAACCAAAGCAACCTTGCCTGCCATCCCACAACTTTCCTACTTACACTCTGCCATCATCCGTTTCCCTTCTCATCCAACACATACCCTAAATATTTAAAACTCAGACATTTGTTCCAGCTGCTCACCAATCACCATCCTTCACACTGAGGACTGTCCCTCACTCACAACATAACTTACTCTTATCTACGTTTTACTTTCAAACCCACTCCTTTTACACACCCTGCCAAATCTCCTCTACCAATCCTCTCAAACTCTCTTCAGATTCGCCACACAAACCTCAAATCGTCCGCAATATAATTGGTAGGGCACCCTCCACTCTACTCCATTCTCCATCATTCTAGAACCATCCCTGCCACCCTCACCTCCTAATTCTTTCATAACCAACAGTCCCTATCACAAATTGGAATAACCAAGGAGAGCATAACAACAACCCTGTTCACTCTGGGCTATTAATGCTGTAACCAATCACTTTTGACACCAATTATTCTTACACACACGCTTCACTATCGTCAATACATACTTTTGATGTCCATTCAGAAGCCTACCACCACAACTATATATCACTAACACATGCCATAAGAGCTTCCCTATTAACGGCTATCATAACGCCTGTTGGCACAAACCATAAAACCTAAATACAGTTTAATTCTTCTCTCCCTCATTTTCTCAATTGTTTGTTTCAATGTAAAAATTTGATCACACATCCTCTACCACTCCTAAACCGCACCTTGTTCTTCACCAATCAGTCCTTCAGTACTCGACGCACTCTTTTCGACCAAAATACACCAGCATATATCTTCAATATAATACTCATAAACTAATTCCCACTATAATTTGCTACAGTTCCCGTGAGCTTATCACATCCCTAACGCCTTATATAAGGGTACTATTACTGCTTCCCTTTCCAATCCCTCAGGATATACCTCCATAAACGCTTTATTACACAACTTCCAATCCAATCAAACCATCTCTGCCTCCGTTCTTGATCATTTCAGCCAGTAATTTCATCTATACCTGCAGATTTACCATATCTTCAACTTTCTCACTCTACCTATTAACCGTCCTCTTTGCTAATAAACTCATCCCAAAATACCTATTCCTACTTGCACCATCAAACCCACACACCAATTCACTATCACCTCTTCATTTACTGCGATATGTTTTTTAGCCAATATTACTGCAGATTTTGCGAGTGTTTCTTTTCCACACTTCCCTCACATCCATTTCAACAGTTACAAAAACAAACGCATCCCTATTCATTTTCTAAGCAGGTTCCCCTTATTCATTCTTAAACCTTCGGCGCTTCCTTCCGAAGAGCTTCCTAAAATTCGCCTTGTAACGTCCCCATTCATCCCCTTCCCAAACATTCATTTAGCCTCTTCTTTTCTCCTACGTATTGCACCTTTTAGTATTCTTTTTTTCCTCCTTATGGGATAATTCCAAGCAACTTTCTTTTGAAACTTTATCATTTGCTTTTATAGTACATTCAACCAAGCTTCCTTTTTTACTTTTAACCGCTATCATCACCTTCTTCATCCCACCACTCACTGTTAACATTCTTACTTCCTACTTTAGCAACATCCGACTTCTTTGGCACTGCTAACAATTGCTTCCTTCTTTTGCCTTCCAGATTTGTTTTGTTTCAACTTGTTCAGCAATTCAAACTGATTTAACTTGCGAGACGCTCTTAATATTATTGGTCCTTATTACGCTTGTTCGCTTAACTTCTTACTCTTAAATTTTACCGAATTTCCTTCCGTATCAACCTTCCTCTCCATTCCAAGCCGCCACTAAAACTTAATTTAGCATAGACAGCATAATGATCCGATAATCCCATTCCTAACCTCTCACTGATTTAACAACATCCCAACACAATACTTCAACATCTCCTTCTTTCACCAAACACAAAATCAATCCATACTTTTCACTTGATACCATCTCTCTACCTACACCAACTCCTAGTATACTTATGGATAGGATACTCTTGTGTTTAAGAAAGTATTAGCTTACACAACATACCTCTCTCCCTCCACAGAAATCACTTCACACCTTCCTACCATTCTCATTTTCTCGCGACACCCCAAAACCACCTGTTATACAATCCTTTTTTTGATCACCTATCCAACCATTCAAGGTTCCCGCAACACTACCAATCTGAAGCTCCTACTCACCCATTCAAAACATCATTCAGATTATCCCAAAAAATCGTCTCTCTTCAACGTTTCCCTCAGATGGACCATCGTCACAACCACACAAATTTTGACCTTTTCAACTTAAATTTAACCATTAGAATTCTAGTGACTGCACACACAGCAAAGTCTACCATAGGCTTTGTTAACCAGGTCAACTGTCATCAAAAATTGCAACTCTTTTCCTCCCCCTCTTATTCCTTTCCACACCAAGCAGCGACGACATATTTCCCACGCGACAGTGCTCACCTCATTTTTCAACCGTTTCCTTCATCTTTGCTTCAAGTCACAGCGAGCAAATCAAATTTGCCCTTTTTAAATACTTCCATCACCTCTCACCTCAACATTTATTCCTCTGACATTTCATGTACCCATACGATTCATACAATTTCGACGAAAATTAGAAGGCCGTTTACGGCGATCACGACCATCTCCGAATCATGCATCAGCATTCATAGCAAGAGTTTGGTGGTAGTGGGCAGCCAACCCAACTACCACATTATTATTATTATTATTATTATTATTTTAATTATTATTATATTATTATTAATTAATTATTATTATTATTAATTTATTAATTATCTATTATTATTATTGATTATTATTATTATTATTATTATTATTATTATTATTATTATTATTATTATTATTATTATTATTATTATTATTATTATTATTATTATTATTATTATTATTATTATTATTATTATTATTGGCAAAGTTTACTTTTTAACATATATGAGAATGCTTTTCATTTCTGATTTACCTTATCCATTTTAGATTCTCATATGGCTTTTTGTTCTGAATTTTGAAGTAGATTTTTGAGAACAGAATGCTTCTAAAAGCTTTACAGCTTTACACCTGTTGGCAACTTTTGCAGAGGGACATTTATATTTTAATAAAACTGGTTTTTGAAGGTTTTGTCACATTGGCGCTATAAATATTTTCTCTATCACAGTTTTAATGTTACATCTCTCTTTATTCTTTCTTTCTTTATCCTCCCTCCGCTTCCCACAGATGGGAGTAGGGTGCGTAACATACATTGAAATAGAATACTTAAGTAGAAGAGCATGACGCAAGTCGAAAGAAAAGCCATCCACTCTCTCACCCTTAGGTCACGGCTCATCACAGTAAAAAAAAAATCCACCCAAAGGATTCACAAGACTACGAAGGACCCCACACAATGATATCTCGTCAATGCGGGTTCACCCTCGCAACAACCCGCCATTCACTCCTATTATAACTATTCTCTCTTCTGGGGCATTCCAGCACAGATCACCACACCCCCTTAACCACTATGTCTCAGATTTGACTTTAATTTGGTGTACTGGGTTCTTCCACGGCCTAAAACCATTTTTCCAAGTTGCAGCTTTCTACGACCAATACTTTTAAAGTTGTGGGGGTTAAAGTTTTGAGGGTTGAGCTCCACTCCTTTACATTAAAGAGCCCTAACTTGAAAGCCATTTAATATACCTTCATATATATATATATATATATATATATATATATATATATATATATATATATATATATATATATATATATATATATATAATAATAGATATATATATATATATACATAATATAATATAATATATTAAATAAGATATAATATCTTTCTTTCTTCCTTTCTTTCTTTCTTCATTCTTTCTTTTTTTCCCCAAAGACTGGGAGTAAGGTGCGTTGCATGCATTGGAAACGAAAAGCCAGTAGCAAGAATATGACCAAAGTCGAAAGAAAGCCAACCTTACCGCCCCCTCTGTTCCATTAATTAGTAAGAACTCGTAGCAGTCAAAAAATCCACCCAGAGCTTCACGGGACCGCGAGGAACCCTCACTATGGCATCATTGTCAAGTGTAGGGTCATCCCTTGGCAGGTGGGCCCACAAACCATACCCCCTACACAAAACCCCGCCATTCTCTCCTATCATGCACCTTTCTTCTCGCCTTCTGCCAAACTTCACATTTCTCTCCTGCCCAGGACATTCCTTTATGACTCAATCTACTTTTTCTTCGGTCTCCCAGCCGGTCGTTCCCAACCACACTCACCACTATACATCCGCTTTAACCAACCGACTATCATTTCTTCATCCTTTCCACATGACCAAACCATGCTCAACATACTTTCATTTTTTTCTCTCTTTACCCATTTCTTCACACCACACAACTCTCTTAATACGTTCATTCCTCATTTTATCCGAATGTCTTCTCAACCTAGCCCGCCCTAAGATTGTCTCTGACACATTGAACTTAATCTATTATTCTTATTCCAGACCATAGTCTCACTAGCATACAATAACACAGGATAACAACATTGCCCTCATGTAGACCCTAGCACACCAAGACTTAGTCCCTTTACCATTCACCAACGATTTAATTGCACCAGCCAGATTCTTGCCATTCACAACTTTCCTACTACACTCTGCACATCATCCGTTCCCTTCTCATCCAACATATACCTTAAATATTTTAACTCAGAGACATCTGTTCCAGCTGCTCACCATCTAACATAACTTCACCCTGAGGACTTCCTCACTACAACCATAACCTTACTCTTATCTAAGGTTACTTTCAGCCGGAAATTGACATTTTTTTCCGGTTCCGGTCGGAATTTTGAAAAAATCCGGCCAGAACCGGAATTACTAATGTACTTGATAATTTAAAAATTTGCTGGAAGGGATTTATTTTACATAAGCCATAGCCCATCTTTTAACAAAAAATATAATGTAGCCTTGTGTTAGTATTCATAAACAGTGTGAAACCAACTACGTGGAGGATTACATACCTACAGCCAGGTGCGAGTCGGTTTCAAAAATTTTCCGACTCCGACTCCACCCTCTTGAAAATAACCGGCTCCACCCTTTTGAAAATTACCGACTCCGACTCCACCCTCTAGAAAATTATTTATATGAAAAATTAATATATATATATATATATATATTATATAATATATAATATATATAATATTATATATATTATATATATATATATAATTATACTAATATATATATATATAATATATATATATATATATATATATATAATATATATATATATATATATATATATATATA
>JABUQX010075889.1:35000-42456 GCA_015478945.1 Trachelipus rathkii
GATCGAAGACTTTAAAAAACCAGAACGTCATCGTTTGAAAAGATTTGAAAAACATCTTATCTCATTAGTTTGTCTCATCTGCATATCATGCATCATGATTGGATTCTAATGAGTAGCTTAAATCAGAATCAACACCCTCACTAAAAACAAAAATCGCTTATTTTCTCTACATTTTTTTGGTGTTCCCTTTTTTATTCAGTCATGAAAATGTCGTTGATATATCGAGTATGTGAATCACCATACCGTACACTCTGGCACTCCTCTTCTCCTTCTCTCTCTCTTCGTTCGATTTTCTAATTATAACGCTCGTTGTATCTGATCACTATTAACATTCATTCTTTCATCTCTTCATCACTTTCTTGAAAATATCACTACTCTTTCCTCTAGGACTTTTATCACTCTCTAACTCACTTATTAACTAACTATAATGCTTATATTATAAATACAATGTGAGAAATATGATCGTCTGTAGCTCTCTCTACTCTCTCTCAGTAGTCTCTCTTATATACTCATTCATTATCTATACTCTTTCTTCACTCTATTACTCTCTTACTCTCACTTCACTCTTCATCTCTTACTCATCTCTCTCTCTACCTATAATTATATATACTATATCGCTATTACAATAATACTTGAAATTCTATGCTCATTTTCTCACCTTCTTCTCATCCTTAATTACTATACTATCTCTCTTATACTTATATCTTATATCTTACTCCTCTCTTCACTTACTCTATTACATTTTTCATATTATACTCTACCTTATAATAATCGTCATATATATTAATTATACAATGGAGTATCATGTATAGTTCTTGAACTCTCCTCTCTCTCTCTTTACTTACTATGCTCTTACTACTCTTATTCACTTCTATCTCTCTCTCTCTCTTCTCTTCACGTCTCTCTACTCATTCCCTCTTTATATAAAATAACGTATTATTATTATATACAAATGGATACTTCTTTACTGTAAATCTTATTCTTACTATATCTATCTTCTCTTTACTTCATCTACTCTCTTACTATCGCTATTCTCTACTCTACTCTTCCTTATAAAATCTGTATTTAATACAATGAATACTTGATCTTCCGAACTCTCTCTCTCTCTCTCTCTCTCTCCTTCTCTCTCCTCCTCTCTCTTTCTCTTACTCTCCTCTCTCTCTCTCTCTCTCTCTCTCTCTTCACTATCTTCCTTTATATTTAACAATTCACGCTGATTACTCATAAATATTATTATTGAGTGCTTTGGCTCTCCTCTCTCTCATCTCTTCTCATTCTCTACTCATTCTCGCTCTTACTCTCTTCTCTACTCTCATACTCTCCTCATCTCTCACTATCTATCATCTTCATATAATTATTATTACAGATCGCTATAGTTAATACAATGTTAATATATATATATTTATATCTCGTTAGAGTAGTGCTCTCACCATCATATACTACATTATTCTCGGCTTGGCTCGTCTCCTTTCTAGCCCTCATACGCATATATAAAAATCTGATACGTTTAAATATTAAATATGTAGATATAGATTCTTGCCTCTCTCTTATCTTTCTCTCTCCACTATTCATCTCTCTCTCTCACTCTCTCTTACTCTCCCTTCTCCTCTATCTCTCGTGATTTTAGTGATGTATATAATTATATATAATATATATATATATATATATATATTAAATCACTTATGGATTACTGATTTATTGTGCTGAATCTCACATCTCTCTCGTCTCTCTCACTCTCAGCACTCTTATTACTCTAATATTAAATATCTCGTTAATATTATACAAATAGTTAATATCTGAATACTCTACTCTCTCTCTCTTCACTACTACTCTCTCTCTCTTACCTACATAAATAAATCCTTATATTATACATATATAAATTAATACTGAAGCTTATCTCTTAGTATATAATTACTTCAAATAAAAGGGAATAAATAATAATGATACATTAATAAAGACTCTTGAAAATAAAAAAAAAATAATCAAATATACACATTTTCTTATATTTTGATTCTCCTTAACAGTCAAACCTATGATTCAATAAACTTCCTTCGTTTTATTATTGTTGCTCAATGCTCTTACTGTCTCATGACACTCATAAAAGCCTGTTCTGCTATATGACTTTTCCTTTCTCAATGCTTATCTGAATCACACAAATAGTATTTTGCCTCTGACACTCTTCAGAGAGTGAAATATAATATTCATCATAATATATATATTATTGTATATGATGCTAATATAATCCTCTGTAACTACTTCCTTACAATATGACTAGCACTTCTCTCTCACTCATCTTTACTTCTTCCATAACATACTCTCTCATCTCTCCTCTTTATCATACCACTCGTACATCATCAATCGTCTCTCATCTCTGCTACGTCGTCACTAACTTACTAATTATTATTATTCTTACATGATCTTTAATATCCAAATCGACCAGTTAGAGAGCAAATTCGCTGTAATAATGTCAAAGATGCCATATTGTGATACCTTTTACTAAATCCTGATTACATGCTTTACTCTCACTCAACTATACTACTCTATTTCTCCTCAATTAATTTTCTAATTTCAAAAAAATTTCTTTAAGCCAAAAAATTGGATAGATGGATAGGTATATTTGGTGCACCTGAAAGATTTTTGAGTGATAATGGGTAAGTTACTTCTCTGCGTACTTCTTCTTTCTACTCTTCTCTCGAATTTCTCTGCCCTCTCTCTCTCTCCTTCTTTCCTTTCATACACATCCTGTTTTGAACACACGCTCATTTCCTCTTTGTCCTAATTAATTCTACCTATTGTAATCTCTAACTATAATTAATCTATTAAATTAATGCAAATTCTCACAGAAGACTACTTATATATTTCTCTCATTATTCTGAAAAAGCAACTGCTAATTTCTCGTCTGCATGATGGCGCTAAATACTACATTCATGGAGATGCACTTAATGGATCTCGACATCCAAAATCTCATACTTCTCGCATAAACTCCTCCCTCTCAATACAAACCTCACTTCATCCTCTTCAATTGGATGATCTACGATCAGTTTTTCCTTTCTCATCCCTTAATTATATTAACAATGTAACATAAATGAAACAGAAGTTGTCGTCTGAGAATAATGTTAAGATAACTAATAGTTTAAAATGAAAATTGATAGCAATATACTCTGTTCTTAATTACTTTACACTACGATCTTCAACTACTAGACTTCTTTACAGTCTCTCTTCTTCTTCATATCCATACTGCTCCCGATATGTCACTCCTCATATGTCCTGTGCTGCGTCCTTTCTAAAGCCTCTTCCGACCTATTCTCATGCGGTTACTATATAATTTCATTATAGGATCGTATCAACAAGTCCATCTATATCTAACTACCTTGTGTTGCGGCTCACCACTGATTCCTTCTTGAAAGTCTATCCTCTATTGTGTCTAGGAAAATCTGTTACTTTTTTTTTTCTTTTTATATATAGTAGTCGGCTCTTGGCTAAAACTCTAAAATAAAATATCGATAGGTGTGCATTCGTAGTGTGTCTCTATAAGTATTCTTTAATGAGTGCTGAGCTTCACCATTGAATTTTATGGTGAACAGTGCAATGAACATCTAACGCACGCTGATATTTTCGACAACAGCTTAAAAACCTCTAAAACATTTTCTTCATTCTTTGTACATACAATCATATCGATGTCCAAATCAGAAAGTTAAACTAATGTGTATATCAAAGCTTCGTAAGTATTACCTCAGATTATTGAGATAAGGAAAACAAAGAACCAGTTAGAGGCAACTATGGAACCTTCCGAGACTGTCCAAGTCAACTCATCATATATTTATTCAAATACCATGCCCTGCTGACCAAACACAATCCTTCTAACATCCACACGCTAAGGCTTGTCGTCACAATTTCTTCTAAACAACAGCTAATATCATATTATACCGCCAAACTACTACCCAAAAGTTAAATTCTTTAGCTAAGGTTTCACGCTAAATCCCACAATACATAGCTTTAATAAGTTTTATGTGAACGTGGTAGCTTAAACATGCGGTTTTAACTTTAATAACTAACTAAAAACCGCCACTTTGGCTACGTCAGAATATCCTATATGATGCACAAACAACTCCATATACCTATCCAATCCTTTCTTTTAATGGTTAGCAGTTGTAGCTCACACTCAACAAACTCTCTGCGGTGGAAACCATTTCAATACATATTCTTTTTTTAAAACTATTTTCTCTCTCTCTCTCATATTACAAACTCTGTGACGACCGTCAAGGGATTACACGTACCTTCCTATCAAGATATCTTCTATTCATTGTTGTCCCTGACCCAAGAAATATCTCTCTGTGTCCTCGTCCTTAAGTAAGTAATATTACTTTTGATAAGACAATGTAATTATTCATTATTTTAACTATAGCAACTCGCTGGATGTAATTAGAAAAGAGGAGGACGATAATTATATGATGGCATTTCATTAAGCGTGGTACAGATAACCTGAGTGCAGTTTCTATGGAGCAGTGATAGAGAAGTATTTGAGAAGTCTAAGGATTTACTTGAGCATAGTTTGGATGTGTGTTGTGTATCGCTGACTGTCTTGTAAGTCTATGACGCGAAGTTTGAGATGGAACAGGCATGAGGATTAGGTGAAATTGAAAACATACTAGAGGAATGATAACAGAGATTATTAACAGTAACCGGTAAGAAATGAAAAGGGGATGAGTTATTGAAAGTAGTGAGAGAGGAGGAGGTTTGAAATGCTTATATATATGATATAAATTAATACTGTCAAATTATATACTCGAGAGGGTGTTTTAACAGTAAAGGGTAGTAAGTGTAATAGAAAGATGATTACGTCTGATATAGTAAAGAATGGTAAATAAAGTTATGTAATAAGTAGATATGATAAAGCTCATATGGTATATTATACCCATTAGATGAAAGATATAAAACTATCAGAATAGAGGTTAAAAAAGTGATTTTAAACAGCATACTGACTTACCACTACTACTAGCAGTACGGTAGAGCGGGAAACATGTGACTCAACATAACTAAGTAGTAAAGAAGGTAGAGTAGTATAATATAACTATAAGCGGCGGTAGAGAGGAGGATTTTAGAACTTATAATGATTGTGAAATGAAGTATAAGAGAGACAGAATAGAGAAATAAATATTATAAGAGAAGTAAATAGGTGGAAGAAGATGACTCATCTAGTGAGAATGAAATGTAATAGTGGGTGAGATTGAAGATGAGTGGGCACATATTCTTAGAGATGAGATTTATGAAGCTAGGATGAGAGATATGCACGAAAAGAAGAATTGGGAAATTGGTACACACTAGAGGCAGTAATAAGACCAAGGTGGAAGACTCAATAATAGAAGTATGTATAGGCAGATATAACGGTAATGGATGACTTCTCTATATGAGCAAATAGATTCAGCTACCATAATAATGAGAGAGTCTATGAAAGATAAAGAGAATATAGTGCAGGAGTAGACGTCTATGGAGAAAGTATGCTGCGTGCTGACAGGATGAAGAATCTCATCCTGTGAGAGGATGAGTAAAAGTAGATAGTAAGTATAATAATTATATATATTATATTATATATATATATAATATTATATATATAATATATTTAATATAATATATTATTATATATATATTTGATATATAGTATTATAATATTATAAGTTTATATATATATTCATATATATATATATATTATATGATATTATATATATATTATAATATATTATAATATATATTATTATATATAATAATATATATATAATATATATAATAGATATATAATATATTAATTATATTTAGTAAAGTTATTAGTGAGTAATATAGTAGTGATATATCAAGTAATTAGGAAGTAACCTGTACACCTTTTTTAATTCTGAACCAAATCGTCTCGACTTATCGATACTAAGCTCTTTCAATTAATTCATATGATATGCATATTACTATATGAATCTGTTTGTCTGAACTTTCTGAAGTAAATTGACTGTAGAATATATAGGTATGTAACGGAGATAGTTTAGTAAGTTTATCTAATCTAAATATTATAATAACTTGAATATATATATTGATAGGCCGACTGCTCATATAGTTTAGAGATTGGTTACGACATATTATGTAAATGAAGATTGATATGAAAAAGAAAGAGAAGATTTTAGAAGGGATAATTAGAGTAAGATAAAACCTAAGTAACATCAAAGAGCTATATGCCAATCGAGGGATTAGAGTTTTGTTAGATGGAAAAGGAGATGTTCCTGATATAATATATATGAGAATGATAGTTTGTGTTCGGACTGTTGAGAAACTTTTAGATAAAAGTAAATTACAAAATACAAATATATTTATAAAATATTATTAAAACCAAAAATAAAAAACTATTTTCATAAAGATTATAAATATATAATATATATATATATAATATATCACTTATGCTATTATTTTAAATATAAATGGAGAGTGAGTAAGCACCATAATTTTTAAACTTTAATTTCTAATTTGATATATTATAAATATATATATTTATTATTTAGTATTTTAATAAAACATATAAAAAAAAAGTTATTATAAAATATTAAATTAAAATGGTTAAACCATAACATCATTATTAATTTATATTGTTATATATATAATTTTAATTATAAGAATGAATTAGGAAATAATATATATAGGACATATTATCGGCGTAGATATAAGTGAGTTCAGGCTCGTATTAAGTCAAAGAAGTGAGAATGGTATTACAAGCATCCTAAATAATGGCGTTCCTCGTATAGATCTAAGTCATGTTAGAGCACTTCCCCAACTAAGCAACGATAATAACTCAGGATTCTAGTCACTCATGGTCGGTCGTTTGATAAGTTTGATGTTACTATATCTTCTTGGCTCGAATACTGGTCTTTAGCTTCATACAGACGGTAAATAAAATTTATTAAGCTCAACACCCCTCCTAGATTATAGGGCTTCCTCACTATTGATGGCTAGGATTGGTTTGATTAACTCATGATAAAAATGAAGTACACACTACCCTACTCCGTAGATTTTAGGTAGTCTTGCTCACTTATTAGTAAGCGTGGGTATTTATAGTGTTTAATAAACTTATTATAGAATCAGAATTTACATCAAAAATAAATAAAAATCAATAAAAATTTGTGATTTGGAAATAAACTTATAATTTAAAAACATAATTTACTGTACTATCAATATATTCATCATCATCATAATGCTTACTACTGCCATATACTTTCAATATACATTTGTTTGTTTAACATAACTTTCCTTCTTAATAATCCTTTATTATATTATGCTATACTGAATCATCATATTTTGTTGATTCATTATTTGGTCTAGTAAAAGTTGAGCGCCCAGAGATGTGAAATCCGTATATCATAATATCTGTGACTAAGCTCTATCAATAATATACTTATTGAATAATATCTATATATTCACTAAA
>JABUQX010075890.1:12500-27150 GCA_015478945.1 Trachelipus rathkii
CCTCTCTTAAGGTTAGGTTTGCAGCTTCTCTGAAGTTCAAACCAACTTGACGCATGTTGTAAAATATTAATTTCAAAACTTGGCCATTTGATGGAAGTTTACTTCCTGTTATTTGATGAGAAGGATATCCAACTAAATAAATTTTGGTTTGGTCACGAACACGAACACCGGTTGAAGTGGACGGGGACGCCATACCTATAAAAAAAATAAAATAAAATAAATATTCATAATAATACAAATTAAAAATCTGTTGGAAATTAATAAACTGGGTAACAATCTGAAAATACAATGCAAATTATTTTCATACACTTTCGGATTGAAATCTTGGTAATAATAAAAAAGAAAAACAACAAAAAACAGATGCCTTATTTAGCCTACATGACCTGAAATAGACCTGACATTTCAGGTATATCTGCTGAACTATAATACCTAGAGCAAAAAGTAGGTGCTCACTTTAAAGCTAATATTATCAGCTTTAAAATGAGCCCTTATTTTCCTTCCTCCCTATTACGGTTGTCCAGCAAACGCTAAAAATGTGCAAATTTTGGTAAAAAAATGCAATTTTCCCAAACTTTAGGCCAAATGCGGGACGGGTTAACCACCTTCGATCGAGCTGAAACTTTTAGGGGATCCTTTTTTTACTAATGTGGCACACTTTTGACCAATGGGCCCGAAAGAAAAGCCCAAATTTTTTTTTTTTTAATATATAAGCTTGGACCGGTTAATATATATATATATATATATATATATATATATATATATATATATATATATATATATATAATATATATATATATATATATATATATATACTATATATATATATATATATATATTATATATATATATATATATATATATATATATATATATATATATATATATATCATATAATATATATATAAATATATAATATTATATATATATAATTATATATATATATATATATTATATAAGATATATATATATATATATATATAATATATATATATATATATATATATATTATAATAATCCACCTTCTTTTCTCATGGGGTAAGGTGCGTGCCATGCATCGGAAACAGAAAAGTAGTAGAAGAGCATGACAGAAGTCGAAAAGAAAACCCAGCCTTACCGCTTACTTTATACCTATTTGTTAGAACTCGTAGCAGTCAGAAAATCCACCCTAAAACTTCACGGGAGCGCGACGGACCCTCACTTTGGCATCTTGTCAGTGTGGGGTTCATCCTTTGGCCCAGGTGGGCTACAACCATACCCCCTTAAAAATTCCGCAATTAACTCCAATTATCCACCTTTCTTCTCGCCTCTGCCAAACTCACATTTCTCTCCTCCAGGCATTCCTTAACTAACTCAATCCATTTTTTCTTCGGTCTCCCAACCGGTCAATTCCCAACACTCACACCACTATACATTCGCTTAACCAACCGACTATCATTCATCCTTTCCACATGACCAAACCATCTCAACGTACTCTCATTTACTCTTTCAATTAACCCTTTCTTCACACCACACAACTCTTTAATATGTTCATTCCTAATTTTATAAATTCTTTTCACACCTAACACGCCCCTAAGACTGTCCATCTGAACACATTGTACTTTAGATCTATACCTCTCATTCCAGACAATGGTCTCGCTACTATACATTAACACTGGTAACAACATACCCTCATGCAAGACCCTAGCGCACTAAAGACTTAGTCCCTTTACATCCACCAACGATTTAATTGCACCAGCCACCCTCTTGTCATTCGCAACTTTAATACTACACTCAGCATCATCCCATTCCTTATCATCTAACATATATCCTAAATATTTAAACTCACACACTTGTTCCAGCTGCTCACCATCAAACATAACTTCGCACCGAGGACTGTCCTCACTCACAACCATAATCTTACTCTTATCTACGTTTAATTTCAAACCCCTACTTTTACACCCTTCACCAAATCTCTCTACCAATCCTCTTGAACTTTCTTCAGATTCACAGCACAAAACGAAATTATCTGCATATAATAGGTATGGCACTCTCCACTCTCTTACATTCTCCATCATTCTAACACCATCTCCTGCCACCCTCATCTCTAATTCTTTTATAACCCCATTCATATACAAATTGAATAACAAAGGAAACATAACACATCCCTGCCTCACCCCACTATTAATATTAAACCAATCACTTTTGACACCATTTATTCTTACACAGTTGATTTAACTTAGTTTACTCCCATAATCATGTTTCCATAATTTCCCAAATCAACAAATTTGTTCGCTGATTTTGTCATAGTATATTACACGCATAGGGTTCAAATAATTTAATACCATATATTCTACGTCCAAGTAGTAATTAATATATATATATATATATATATATATATATATATATATATATATATATATATATATATATATATATATATATTTATATATATATATATATATAATATATATATATATATTAATATATTTATATATATATATATATATATATATATATATATATAATATATATATAATATATATATTTATAATATATATATATAATATATATATATATATATATAATATATATTATATTTATATATATATATATAATTATATATATAATATATCTAATATATATATATATATATATATATATATATATATATATTAATCTTGAGGAGTGTGGTTTTTTGCGACCACTTTGGAACTTTAAAATAAATGTCTTTATAAACACAATTAATTAATTGAGAAACCTGCTTTTGAATTAGCACCTAAATTATACATACAAAAACTAACATTTTCTAGTTCAGTGGAAATCTTCAAATGGCTTCTCATACACTTGTTGTGTTAAGGTTTCTTGCTGTATAAAATCTTGGACCTTACAGTAATGGTGAACGAAACTACCGAAAAGAAAACTGATTTTATAGTATGGTTCATTAGAACAATTAAAATTGACATCTCGTGATCTATCAATGTATTTCACTCACTTTACCTTTTAAGGTAACGAAGAAAAATATTCAATATTCTTAGAAAACTGAAACTGGACCTTCATAAACCTTAAGGAAAGCCATTGTTTTTTTTAGGGTCAATTGAACTGAGCACAAGTTAATTCGACAGCGAATTTTTGAGTTTAAGTATGGAGGAATTTTTCTATAGGTCACGTGTATTTTACATAATGTGGCACTACGCTCACAGAGTGCCACTCAATCGCTTTGCGAATTGCGGATATGCTACCAGTTCACCCCACCTCTTCTTATTATATACTATATTAATTTAGTACATTTCTTAAATTAATTAACTATTTAGTCAATAAGGCTATGTTTCGATATTTCAGCTCTTCAACAAATCGTTTAAGAATAAAAACAACATTTGAACCTAATAATTTCTTTAATTTTCATCCGATATACTTTAAACAAAAGGTAAAGTGCAGCATTGAGCCAGTCTTACAACGTCGATTACTAGTGTATATCTGTGTGCTTATCAGTTTATTTTTATTCCTATTTCAAAGAAAAAAAAAACGTTCTCGACAGTTTTGTGATCTAGGCTTTCATTTTGTACCCTTTGTCGAAATGATTTGGAACCTGAATTATACAAAGGTGGGTTTATTATCTAAATATTATTGGACAAATTATTGATATCTGCTTTAAAAAGTAATTATCACAATTTTTTTTTTTTTTTTTTTTTTTTTTTTTTTTTTTTTTTTTTTTTTTTTTTTATATATAATTTTTTTAGGTAGCTCAAGTTTCAAATCCTCTTGCTATAAAGTAAAAGACTAGATCTCAAAATAGGTAAGGATTATTTAATTTTCTTTGAAATGTCACTAAATATAGCAGAGAGATAAGCGCACGTAAAAAAAAGAAGTCTGAAATAAACGCTTTAGAGTTCGCCTAGTGTTTCATTTTTCCTTTTGTTTGAAGTAAATCGAATGAAAAATGGGATTTCTTTTTTTTTCTTTAATGATTTGGCTTGCCAAACTCAAAAATAGGAACCTACCATTTATTATAATTGCTTGAAAATTCATCAATTACAAAAGTTCAAAACAGTATGTAATAACATATCTATTGAATCCTAGAGTCGTTCTATTCAATTCAACTGTTTTCAAAGTAATGCATATGAATTACCTTGTCAATTCCGCAAAAAGAATTGTAGTCACTGAAAACATTTAAAATCTAATAGTTAAAGAAAAAGTACAAAAAAAATATATCTTTCATGTGGAAACTGTGACATTTGTGATCCATAATATCTTTTCGTGGATCTTTAATCGAAAATCCTATCGATACTCTCTCCTTTCTTAAACTTTATTTTCTATTAAAGCAGTTTTCCTATTAAGTTTTATGTCCTTCCCAGTAAAGAACCTATTTAATTAGGTAAAGACAAAATCATTGTTGTGTCCAAGATTTTCTTTAAAAAAAAATAACAATTGTGTTAGCGGATAAGTCTTCAGTACAATAACATGAGTATGAGGAGAGCGACTGAAGTCGTAAATATATTGATAAATTATATATAAATACTCAATTAAAGGTTTGATTATGTTATAATAAACGTATACTACTTTCTAAATTCACGAGTACTGTATGATATTTTTTTCTATATAAAAATTAAAATCACCACAACTATTCAGCTTATGATCACTTTATCCTAGCTTTTAATATATATTCTAATTCTTTTAATAAATCTTACCTATATATTATATATATATAGATTTATATAAAAAACTAGTAATTATATATATTAAATATTTAATTTTAATTATATAAAGCAAAGCCTTAATTTTATTAAATCATATATAGTTATTTTGTTGATTTAGTTATTTTATTTTTTTATCCCTTAAATATATAATTATACTATTAAAGATACACTACAACCCCAGTCTTCAAGAATTAGATTCGAAAATGAACTATTTACCAAGAAAAATTTTACTAAAAGATTTAATTTCTAAGAATTCTTAATATTAGGCTCAATTAATTTCTAACTTTTAAAATAAAC
Source organism: Trachelipus rathkii (assembly GCA_015478945.1). Lineage (NCBI taxonomy): Eukaryota > Metazoa > Arthropoda > Malacostraca > Isopoda > Trachelipodidae > Trachelipus > Trachelipus rathkii. The sequence goes on from JABUQX010075890.1 coordinate 17,471, forward strand.
TTACCATGTTGCAACTTATCCATCTTTCTATAGATTTTTCACTTGTAACACACAATATCACTTGTTTGGCGAACTTTCAACTCTTGAAATATAATCTTCGAAAGTGAGTATCTGAAATTGATGTTTTCTAAATAGTAGTAATCATTATTATGCAATATTATTATATAAGTTCAAACTTATAAATCTTAAAATCTAAAGATATAGTCCAAATACAATTTATTTTATTAATTAATTATTTCATTTAATAATATTAATGTTGTATAAGTTAGTACCAGTTTGCAATTAGACTCTACACAATCCTTTTAATCCTAATCTAGTATATTTTCTTAATAATATAATGTAAATTTATTGCGAATATGTACTACCCTTCATAGCACTTTTCACTTAAAGACGGAATAAAGTCAAACATCAAGCTAATATCATTTTTAGTTTCATTATTAAATGGTTAAGGTTAGTTACCTATATATATTAAGTTTGTAATTCCGACTATCACACACATAATCTTTAAATTTCTGTTGTATTTTACTTTTAATATAACAGTAAATTAATTGCCGATAATTATTTAAGATTTCACTATATTCTTGCTAAACTTAAAGCCTCAGGAATAGTTCCAAGACATTTTAGGTTCGTATTCTTTTCATGTTTAAATGGTTAAGATTAATTAATAGGATTAAACCAGTTTTCTGTACTATATTCAGACTCCACATCAATATCTATTAAAAATTTAATTAAAATCAATATATACACCCTCTGAAACAATTATGTTATAAGATGTACAATAAACTTGTTATATCTCTTATGAACTATTATATATTAATCACCTTTTCATATACGAGAGGTAATAAATATTAATATAATTATATATATATATATATATCTATAAATAATTAGTTACATAATATGTATGAATCACATTATTTACGTGATATAGATTATTAAATTTATTAATTCCATTAATTTTTTTATTTAGTTATTTATTTACTCATATATCACTTTTTAAATAACTGACAGTAATTATGAGATAATATTTATAAAATTTTATTTAACCAAAAACAATAAAATATTCAGTCAATTAATATATTAATATTGATGTAGTATATTCACCAACTATTTAGATTCTCATATAACAAATCAATATTACAATATAACTCCATCAATAACAATTTACTAATAACTTTAATTCAAATAAAGTAAGGCAAAAACGTATAATAAAAACAATGTATATCAAACTCTTCAGTGAAACTACCTCTATCACTATTCTCTTCATCGGGCGTTTCAAACTATATATTAAAATAATAATTATTATATATTATATATTTATTTTATTAATTATATATAATTATATATTATTATTTATATATATAATATAATATATATATTAATAATATAATATATATTAAATATATAATAATATTATTAATATATACTATAAATATATATAATATAATATTAATATTATTATATATATATATAATATATTAATATAATATATATATAATATATTAATATAATATAATGAATATATATATATTATATATTAATGACTACATGAAATAGCACTAACAGAGAGAGAATTTATATAATATATTGAACTCTTGGATATAATAGAAGACACAGCCAGGGATGCCATTCGGAAGAGACCGCACCGCGGTGTTCTCCTCAGAGCTGTACCTAAGCTCCGGAAGAGGCAAAACAGTCTCGCTTATCCGTCCTCTGAACCGAAGCTACCCGGTTTACTTAAGTTCGAAAGTCTTTATGACGGTCCATTTGTCCGTGTGTGGTATATCGGTCTCAATATATCATATTCGCCCTCACCACGGATTTTTAGGCTTCTGCTGTCTCTATGCGAGTATGAGTCAACCCCACGCATTTTACGCCAGAACGGCGGCACCTCCTCAGCACCGATAAACCGCACGTGAGGCACACTGACACACTGAATAATAGTCAAACACGTGCTGACTATGTCAACCTATAATATAATATATATTATATATATTAATGATATATTAATTAAATATTATATTATATATATTAATATATTATATATATATAAATATGGAGAGAAGAGAGAGAGAGCTTCGGTCCATTACTTTGTAGAGCACCTGAGATTGCAGTTAAATTAAGTCATTAAAAGTTAATTATTTCTTATTTATCCCCGTACTCACGAGGGACTATCAAATATGGTACTGTAGAGGGGGGGGGTTTGGAACGGTAGTTGAATTATAAAATAGCTAATAATTCTGACCAAAGATATTCTCCTCTCTCTCTTCTCTCTCTCTCTCAGATATCGTACGATATATCGGAATGATGATTTCAGAGAGAGGAGAAGAAGAGAGAAGTCCATACGAGATGATCAAGAAGATGAAACACAACCAAAGCATCAAACAGACCGTCCATGACATGCACAGTACAGCATCAGGATAAGCAGACATACGAACCCAGACCACTGCATATACTGATAATTCTCGCGAAGAATGCACTGCTGACTTCAAAGACCGCACGTTGCATAACTAGACTATTAATAATTACCAGACATCTTTAGCTCATATCAGATAAAGATCTACTACGAGCGGTCTTTGAGATATTCAAACTTAGTCCTCAACGCAAGACATTAGAACTAATACATCAGTGCTCAGTATTTACTATAAATACTCGCTACTATGACCCGGACACAGTACAAGACTAGTAGATACACATGTCGATCTATAAGAAAAGACTCAGACGCTAATTTTCAATATCTCAATCTGTACCACTTTGACATGAATACTCATTGAGATCACTAGACACACACATGGTTCATGTAAAAATAACCAGGTATTTTTCACTCAACAATTCGATAATAACTCCGTACTATATCCAGCAAGGCAATATTAATAGTAACTAACCAGTCAGTCACAAAACATACTGGCTAATCTGATCTCAAATGATCTAACAGCACAGCCCGACTAATTCTTCGATCTTTTTCTTATTACACACTTTGATTAATTTGTATTCTATGACAGATACTCATTCAACATGATTTCATTAACAGTCTCATATACAACAACAGTGCCTCGAGAAATACTCTCATTCAAATTTCATGCGAGTGGATACAAAGCAGAAGTAAGAAGAACCAGTGTACTCTCACGTACGACAGCTACACGCGCTAAGCCGAAAAGCATACCAACTAATCGAAGCTCAAGACAACAGAGTTACAGTACACACGGCAACGCTCTCAGACAAATGAGTACTCGCCTGATCGAGGAAAGATCTTAAGAACTCACTGAATATGAGGCGGAATATTAATTAACTAGGGAAAATCAGTAACAGTACAGATCACAAGACTAAGACATGAGACAGACAGACAGAACAGACAGAACATGACTAGAAACAGACAGATCAAAGATCAACGGCAGACAAAAGACAGATCAATAAACAGACAAATCAGGCAGCAACACTCAAACAGACAGACAGTATATATATAAAGATAGACACTAAATAATCAAAGAAGAAAAAACAACAACAGTACTAAACAGCACGACAAACAGGTATACAGACAGATAAGTACAAGGACAGACAACAGACGACAGTAATATGAGATAGATTAGATAGATTAGATATAGATTAGATATAGATTAGATAACAAAATAGTCGAATATAAAAATAATAATTTAAATAAGATATACTAAAGTATTTTTATTGTGAGATTTATTAATTTTAATATAAACTAACTACTATATATATAATAAAATTCTAAGATAAATTAAAGCAAATATAATAAATATTATAATATAAATTATAAATATTAGCTAAAAATAATGTGACTAAAAAAGCTAAGTAGCGAAGTTCAATTATTTGAGATGTGAGCGAAAGAATACTAAAATCAAATTATTACTTCATCAATATAAATATCAGAAATATTTTATGTTTAAGCTAAAGAAGTGGCCATCTTACAATTCAAATTAATAATAATAAAATTAAGATATACTAATTAAATTAAATAATAATAAATATTAATAATAATAATTAATTAATAATAATAAATTAAAATAAATATTGTCTATTATTTATATTTTATTAATTAATTATATTATTATTATTAATTATTATTAATTAATTGGATTATATATTAATTAATATTATTTATATTATTATTTTATTATTATTATTAATATTATATTATTATTATTAATAATAATATAATAAAATAATTATAATTATATAATAAATAATATTAATATTATTTTAATTTTATATAAAATAATTATTATTATATAATATAATTATATTATATTATTATTATATTTTATTAATTTTATTAGTATTAGATATTTTTAATTATTATAATTATATATATATTTATATATTATAATTATTATTTTTTTATTATCTTAATTTTATAAAAAAAAATTTGCTAATAATTGTTAATATAAAATAGGATTTATTAATATTTAATTTATTATTATTATTAATGAATTCATTGCTCAATATAAAATGATATTAACAGTCATAATATCTGGACGATTATTATAACATCACTATTAGCTTATCTTGCTTGACTACCTAGTTACTCTTCAAAGGAACATATTGAATTATATCAATGTTACTTTATAATTTATCTTTTGTTTTAATGACTTATATGAGAAGGTTTGTAATAGCCTATTATCTTTATTTTAATTGATTTAAAATTGAAATTAGAAATAAAATGGTTTTTATTTATTTAAACTCTTTTGAATTCGTGTCTCATTTAAATTAGTACATTAAAAAAATGCTTAAAAAACGAAAATAGAATAACGAATATTATCAAGTTGTGCTATATAGTAAAATATGTCAATTACTCATTAATATACTTTTTGTCTCATTTTATTAGTATCATTATTCTGTAGTATAATGAGTATAATATATTTAAACTCAGACTACCTCATTTGGATCTTCACTCTTATCATTACAAGTCTCAGGTAACTCCATGATCCCTACTAGGATATTATCACCATTCTTTGTATCTATATATTACTATATTATATTATATCGTATATATATATATACTAGTTGGAATCATTATATTACAGGCCATTCTATTAAATGATATAAGTAAAATTAAGGACTTGATTAAGTATATCATAGACTTTTATGATGATAGTTAAATATCATTTTTGACACCATATTAAATTATTATTATAAAGTCAAACCTACTGGAGAATACATATAACTTTACAATAATAGAGTATTATTTAATAATTATGATTACATCAAACTGAGGAGAGAGAGCATCTATCTAATTATATCTTATTATATATATAAAAAATCTTTAATACTCTTGCTGTGAATTTCGTATAATATGCTTTTCGGTTAGCTGGAGAATATAGAAGTTAGAAGGATAATGTTCAAAATGGCAAAATTAAATTTATGTGATGATACATGAATTGTAATTGATGATGAATGCTTAGGATTGGAAAAATTACTTATTAGATTTCACTTCTCATAATTACAACAATAGATAAAGTTGACTCAAGTTCGCCAGAAAAGATTTTTTTTTTAATTATATAGGCATATCAAACACTATTATCCTCTATATATAGTTTACATTGCTTTGTGAAAGCGAGTATAATAGATTGAAATATAGTTTAATTATAATATATTTCTCATAATTAATGTATTGATATAAATATATATAATGCTAATATCATTTTTTCTTACTCAAATCAACTCTCATTAAATTCTAATATATGATAAACTCATGTTAATATATATATATATATTAAATTGATCAATATATAAATAATATCATTATCTAATAGTGGATTATTATTTATTTTAAAATTCTTAAGTAATTAGATTTAACATTACATAGTATTCTACTAAATATAATGAACACATTTTTTATTTGTCTTACACTCAACTATAATGTTTCAGCACTTAATTATAAAACATGCATATAGATTACTAATTATAAAGATAGTTACATTATTGAGTATATTACCCAAAATATATAATTGAGAAAGATGTACTTTATTACTATGTTTTATTTTCTCGAGTAAGTATATTTTTACAGTGATATAGCATTTAATATGGTAATTCTCCTCAAAGGTAATAAACAGCTATTTTCTCAAAAATCAAGACAACAAAGAAAATTAAACGTTAATATAATAGACTAAGACATTACTATTACAATTGGGTATTACTTAATATTATCGTGATGAAAGATATGTAAGCCTGTGTGTCAATATATGTATTTTATTTTATTCTTTATTTTATGTTTTGATCAGAATATCTATAAATCCTATATTGTATTCGAAGATCGAGGGAGATAAAAGTGTTGGAATGTTTATTGCTTCACAATTGACATTTATATATAATAATTCAAACTTACCCTCTACATCTTTCATGCTGTCCCACCGTCACCTCTCTCCACCCACTCTATAATAATCCATCAGTCTACAACACCCATTATATATACCTGTATCTTACCTCTATCATCCCTTCCCTTCTCAGCATATTACCTTTATTCCATCCATTACACCCTACTTTCTATTGGTCTCATCACCCTTCTCATGCCTTCCTATCTATATACCTATATTCCAGCTACTCCAAACTCTCCTAAACCAACTCCTCTGTTCATCCAATTCTCAACTAGTATATGCCCATACCATACTATATAACATATCCTTCATCTCGCATTCTATCCTACCAGAGGAAGGCTCTCGAGTTGCCTCCTTCCAAATGCATCTCAGGTTTCTCTCCCTCAGCTTCTAACTAAGTCTATGATTAATCAATCCTAATCCTCTCCCTTAACTGCCTAACTTTCCCATATTTAGAACATAATGTATTTTTTCTCTACATCTCTATTATTCCTTCATTGCTCACATAACTTTCTATCTTTTCTTACGTTTTTTATTTCTCGTTTGGTCAATTACAAATCCTCATATTCGATCCCACTTTCACACCGATCATGTTGGAGCACACCATTGTGACTCATGGTTAACATGAGGCATAAATCCGTTTCACAGATACATTAACTTATAACTTAAACACTTCTTTCTGTCTCGAATAAAATGTACTTCTCACACCTTTATTTCTCATAAAGTATAGTGCATTTTTTACACTCTAAATTCGAAAGCTCGTCGATGTTCTTCTTATCTACTTTTTATTTGATATTTCCTTGTAGCTGGCTTTCTTATATATTATTAACCTTAACGCGTCACCTTACACACAAATGTTCAGTTCCAGACTTACATCCTAATGAAGCCAATCTCTCAAAATGGTCCATTTCTTATTACGATATGCTAATAATATCTAATGGATAAAATCTTTACTCATCGGTTGCAGCTAATGTGGATCTTTGATAACATTACCTCCTGATATTCTGTCAAATATATTATCGATAGAATTCACATCCCTCCTAGTAGTATCTCATCATTTGCATCACTTTCTGGCGATGGTAGATATTATTTAAATCTCATAATACTTACTCAGAGACATTATGGTATTGATTGTAATCGTAGTTTCTTATAATATACTGATTAGATTATTATATAGGTTAAATGATCCCATTTATGATACTCACACTAATATCTCTTAGTAGCTCATAACTTCTACACAAATCATCAAATACCCTCAAGGCCATTTGCTTTTTCTAGAGTTCTGGTCGTGTCTTACATTGAGGGCAGGAATATTGCGTCCAGAGCAATATAACAGAAATTATTCATCCGTTTTAATATCTCATAATTACACACATAAATTCTATTTACCAATGTGCCTAATAGAATCTCTATTTTAAAATTATAATGCTAAAATCACTCCTTAGACACGAAAACCCTAAATGCAATCACCCCTGCTCTCTGGTCACCATAATTCCTTAGTATTAACTGCATAACTAACATATATTATATACCTTACATCCATATAACATAATGTTGAATAGCCACAGGCGATACATATATAATAATATATTACATAATACACTCCTGTCCTCTAAATTATCACCTACTCACTACACCCCTAAAATACTATATACTTACACTCTCCTCCTCTAATATGCTAATACTGTATATATACTCTCACACACATTCTATTATTCCTATAAAAGGCCCTAATACCTTTCCCTAAATTACCCCCCACCTCATTTTCCTACCAACACCCTCCCAATTCCACCCTACTTATTCTATCTTCTATCATAGATGCTTTCTATATCACTAAATTCTAATTAAAAACACCCATACCTTTCCCTTTCCTCTCTATTAACTTTCTCCACAACATATAATCCTTTTAAGTGTAAAACACGTACTGTCCATCCAACACACTAATCTCTATTAAAATCCTTCCCTAATAAATATCCTCCTTTGTGATTCTTTAACCTAACCATGTCCATCTTGAACTCCTGTTAAACCTCTCACTTACTCTACAAAATACAGTTAATTCTCTAACATACCACTTCCCTATCCAATATAACAAACTTAAATATCATAATATAACCTTCTATTAATTAATAACCCACATAATTACCATCCTAAATCTAATCCCTTTCCCCTATTAATCACATGGGAATCACAAACCAACTCACCATTACCTCTACAATCCTGTGGTTACCTATTCGTTTATCCCCACTCCTGCCCAACAATAATATGTTAATAATTTAATTTATATATCACTACTATAATCAGTAAAAACTCGTCCTCAGTAGCGGACGTCATTAATATATATCCTCCCCTTCTGCACACAAACATTTCCATTATATCTATACACCATCCAATCCTGCGGGACTTAACCCTTTTTTATTTAATCTTTGTATTCAAGGCCCTAATTATTAAATTCCTCCATTTTGTATCTCAATCCCCCTCACTACCCTCCCCAATCACTATTCCCATTTACCATACCTTATTATAGCATAATAATAATCACTTCCCCTTATTAACTACTTACCACACTTCATTCAATAATTAACCTAAACTAAATTTATATATCATCCACTGTATCCCATCTCTTCTTCACACTACCTATTCCTCGTATATATCCTCTCTTATATACTCACTTCCTACATACTCTCCTATAATCAACATCTATTCCCCCTATAAACCGCCTAATTCACTCTACTTACTTTACCTACATTTTTTATTTATTTACTATCTTACAACCCTCATATTACTTACTCCCCGATTCAAAATTTTCGTCACTTTTCTACAAAAATATACCAATTAATCATTAGATCAAACTCTTCTCTTCGCCCTATCCACCGCCCTCTTTGCTTCCACTCTAACACCTTCTATATTCCTCCAGCTTTCCTCTCTCCTACTTCTCACAATACACATTTCACATAAGTAACTCATCCTTTATTCCTTTTCACCACCTATTATCCTTATCATAACTCTATCTAACAACTTCCACCATTTTCAACTCCCTTATCCATTCTATGCTTGCACTAACACCTATCTATTTATATTTATACTACCACATACCCTTATTATTTAATATAGCCTTCTTCACAATACTGCCATCTTTTATAAAATCTCAATCCCACTAATCTCACTTACTAACACCTCCCCAATACCGTCCTTCAATACACTTCTCTACTCATCACTATTCCTTCTCATATCCTCTCCTAACTCTCATCTTTAACAACACTGTCCTCATACCTAAAATTATAAATCCATACCTTTATCACTTATTACTTCTCCTCTTTTCTCTCACCTCAATTTATCCCTTAT
>JABUQX010075892.1:0-27500 GCA_015478945.1 Trachelipus rathkii
ACTATATATTGATGGGCGCCGTGTAGAGCAATTAGATGGGGGCCAAATTTTATATAGTATATATATAGTAATATTATATATATAATAATATATATATATTTAATTTCCAGTACAAAAAATCTAAAAATTGTAAAATTTAATCATATTCTAAAATAGGACTTCAAAAATAATAATAATAATATATATAATACTATAAAATTTAAAAAAAAAAAAAAAAAAAAAAAAAAAAAATATATAAAATATTAAATAATAAAAAAAAATAATATAAAAATAATATATAAAAATAGTATAATGTATGAATATAAAATAATAATATCAATAATTAATTTATAATATATATATATAAATAATATATATATATATATAAATAATATATATATATTATTTATATATATTAATAGAAGATAATCTCTCTAAAGTTGTTTACATACCAAGGTTTGATAAAAAAAATTAAATTTTCATATTTACGAAAATTGGTATTTCAAAATTGTAATAGTATTGGCTTTATTATTCATTATATATATTATATTAATATAATTATATAATATTTATTTACCTTTTTAGCTTGAGAAATAAATTTATATTCTTTTTTCTCTTAATCATGTTATATTGTTCTTATAATAGAATTTAAGAAAAAGCAATGTCCGCTGACTTCATCCTCAGCCAATGCAATCAGCGCTCGAAATGGTTGACCTTAGCCAGTTTTAACATGTGTAAAGTACTAACGACCTTTATCATTGCAACAATAGTTTATCCATAATAATACTGACTAGCTTGTGAAACTGTTGGAAAAATGAAATATTGATTTTTACTATTCACAAAACGAATTCAGTTTCCTATGTATTTGTATATTTTTCATTGCACTTTTAAACAAATATACTGTTTCACCAATTAGGTTCCAAGTAAACCATAATGAGTTCACAATTTTTTTTTAAATATTCGGATTTGGTTAATTTTCTTGTTCTACTGGATGATCCATGCCGGAAATGTGGATGCCATATGTGTTCCAAAAATTTGAACAAGAATAAAATGAAAGAGAATCAAGGTAAAGTTAAATATTGCAAATCTGAAGCAATCCTCAGTAGAAACTTTTTGATTTCCACTGTGCTGTAATCTTTTGGAACTGACAAGTGGTAATAAAAATGCTTAGGAAAATTACTGAGATTTTTAAAAATTCCTTATTAAAATTTAAGTATTGAATAACATTAATTCAACAATTTTAAAAGATTTAAAAGTTTTTCTATGTGACAATGAACCTCATCAAATTTATTTACTTTAGTTTGAAGAATATTTTATAGGCTCCCAATATGAACTATAATTTGTCATGATTATTAATCTATTGAGAAAAGCAGTATTTCTGTGCTGATGAAAGCTGACTGTGCAAGTTCGTGTGGCTTGCTTTTTCTTGATCAGATGAGAGATTTTTTAATGAATTTATTGGCTAAAATGTTTCTTACAATATAGAATATCCTAGTTGATTTGTACTAGGCAGACCATCGTGTTTCGCGATTGTACGACAATTCTCGCGTTGCCACAAATTTCTGCGATATCTTTAAGAAGAAAAATTTATATTTACAATTATTATTATTCTCATAGTGTTTTTGACTGAAATTCTGGCGAAACAGATTTAAGGTCTTAAACTAAATTGAAACAATGGAAAAAAACAATAAAAAATTTGGCTTTAGGGTTATGTTCTATAATTTTGAACTCATTTTCTTAGCCAGCATTTGGAGCACAACTCACCAAGCCAACAATTCTTACTCATATTATAAATTGTAATATCTGTGTAGTAGACCAATTAGCTCTGGCTTATCATCTTAGCTTAGTATTTTTTAAGCAGCGGAGTAAGCATTTTAGAAATTCTTAGGTACAATGAGATCCTATCAACGAGCGCAACACAGTGATAAGCTGTTTCTGATTCCGGATATGTCTGCGGCCTCGATGCCTTAAAAGCGAGAATATTCACAATTGTTTACTCCATATAATTTAGTTTGCATATTCAAAAAAAAATCTTTCCATAAAATAAATATAAGTTTATTTGAATCATTTTGATGTTAATTTTGCCTTTACTCCGCTCGATTTCAATATGTCACAAGAAAACATCTCCAGCTTTTACTCTGAATTTGGGCAAATCGGAAAAATTGACGATATCTGCAGTGCTACCTCTAAACAGTTATTACCAATATGTAAAGTAGAAATTAAACTAATATTTTTGCATTTTTATGAAAAAAATAAGGCTCAGCAACTGCAGTTGCTCAGGTTAACTAACAACGCTTATTTTTATATATTATACGTTTTAAATTCCTGCCGTTACTGAGGCATCTTTATGCCATTCAGAATTTGCATGGACTTTAGCACATGAGAGAATATTTAGTAGATAGTTCAAATGTTTTCAGAGATAGTTAAGATAAAATATTTGAATCTAGAGGAATCTTAGTTTTCCTTTTAACAAAAACAATCCTTTCAATTTTTTAAAAATGGGTCGCAGAATTAATTTTTTTGGATATTGCTATGTACACTTTTTTCCTCTTTAGAATCTTTAAAATTGATAATTGGTAATTTATAGAAGTAGTTAGCTTCAGTCGATCTTTAATTTAATATTGATCTCTATTATGTAATTTCATATCCATCATATTTACCTCTGATACGCTAATATCCCACAAGTAACAAACACTATAAATTAATAATCAATACGGATGGCTTCAATACCACTTGGAATTATCATTCAACATTACTAAACGAGCACTAAATTGGTTCGTAGTTTGTCAATCACAAGTGAATTACTTTTCAATCCTAGGCCTTTAATTATAAGCTTATCCATATTTTTCAGTATTACTTTGAACAGATCATAATAATATTTTAACCACGTCCATAACTTTCCTTCGGCTTCTTCAAGCACACAAGCAGTATTTACCTTCTTCCAGACATTGAAGATTTTTTTCATTCAGTCTATCTTCAATATCTCATCGTATAATTTACCTGTATGATGTAGGAGCACTAAAAGCTTTATCCAATCAAAAATGTGAAGCCATTTTGGCAGCCAAAAAACTAATCAGAATTATTTCAAGTCTTACGATTCTCTGATTGCGCAACAACGAAGATTGATGGAGTGTATACATGAGCGACTTACAAAGTGTGGCACAGGTAGGACAGGCTCTCCCTACATTCCAGCCAAAAGTATTCAAAAAAAAAAAATAGGCGTTTTTATTACATTTATATATTATATATATTATTAGATTATATATATATATTAATAACATAATTTATAATATATATATATAATATATATATACTATATCTTATATATATTATATATATATCATAATATATATAATAATAATTATACCTATTTATGCGGATGATTTGGTTTCTGGTTTGAGAGGATTGAGAGATTTGGCAGGGTACTGAGGGTATGTAAAAGGAGGGTTTGAAAGTACAGTAGATAAGAGTAAGGTTAATGGTTGTGAGTGAGGACAGTCCTCGTGGAAGTTATGTTAGATGATGAGCAAGTCTGGAGCAAGTGTCTGAGTTAAATATTTAGGGTATATGTTGGATAGAAGGGAACGGATGTGCAGAGTGTAAGTAGGAAGTTGTGATGGCAGAGGAAGGAGGGGGAGGGCTGAGAGTGAATGTAAAAGGGACTAAGTCTATTGGTGTGCTAGCAGTGTACTGAGGGTATGTTTTTAACCTGTGTCATCTGTATGTAGTGAGGGACTATGTTGAATAAGAGATAGAATCTAAAGATTTCAATGTGTTCAGATGGGCTTTAGGGGCATAGCTAGTGTGAAGAATTAAATACAAGTGAGGATGAACCTATTAGAGCAGTGGTGTGTGTTGAAGAAAGGGGTTAAATTGAGAGAAAATGAAGTATGTTGAGATGTTTGTCATGTGAGAAAGGAATGAATGAAAGTCGTTAGGTTAACGAGGATATAGTGGTGAGGTGTGTTGGAACGACCGGCTGGGAGTAACCGAGAGAAGTGGATTGAGTCGGTGATAAATGTCTGTATGAAGAAGAGAAATGTGATTTTGGCGAGGCGAAGAATAAAGGTGCGATGATAGGAGAGAAATGCGGGAGTTTTGTTATAGGGAGGCATGGTTGTGGCCACTGGGCCAGGGGATTGAACCCTTACATTGACGATAATGCCATAGTGAGGGTCACGTCGCGGTTCCGTCCAGCTCTAGGGTGGATTTTCTGTCTGTTGACCTTAGCTCTCACTAATTAATAGGTACAGAGGGGCCCAGGTCAAGGCTCCGGCTTCTTTTCCGACCCTTTGTCATGTTTCCTAACGCTTTGTCTTTTCATGGATCCTGTACAGCACTTACCCAATCTCCTGCGCCGGCCAAAGAGGCCAGGTCGAATCAAAGAAAGAAAGACATAACCACCCCCTATACCTCACTCTTCACCTATACTATATTAAATATATATATATATATATATATATATATATTATATATAATATATATATATATATATATATATATATATATTATTTATATAAATATATATAAACTAGTAATATATATGTCGTTTAGCGTGTGATCCTTAAAAAAAATTAATTGCGGAAATTTCTCATGAGATTCAAAACCTAGGGGGGAAGGCCTTACCATGCCCCCAAACAGGTGCCCATGTATATATAATATATATACTATTTATATATTAATAATAAATAATATATATATAATATATATATATATAATTATATAATTAATATTATATAATTAATTATATATATATATAAATATATGGTCAGCTCCCGAAAGCAACCATGATGTAACCCCAAAAAAAACCTTATAACACCTACAGGGAAAATAAATAAATTTTATTAATAGAGTCAATGTTTATCCATGAAATTAAAAAACATTAAAAAATAACCCATGCTTTTGGAAATTTTAAAATTGTAAAAATGTTTGGGAAATCTGTATGATAATGAGAAGAGAACCGAAGATGAACCGAGGACTCCAAGAACCGGAAATGAGATGCAGATAAAGAGATGAAAATGTAATTTTTTTTAAATAAAAAGATTTCCGAAGAGTTAAATAACCAAAGATGGCCGAGTCGGGGTTATCCGGAGGGGACCGACGGGGGGAATTAGTTAAACTTATCCTCCGCTAGGCTAGAAACTTTAAAGGAAAATAAAAAGAAAAATAACTTCGTTTTCAGACGAGAATAAAAAAAATATTTGGCAAATCCTTGCACTCTAGGAATACTGACCAGAATTGGAAAGTGCTGATGAGAGGATAAACTGACCCAAGGTTGATGGCAGCGAGTTACCTCCCACAGGTAGAAACAAGATTATACTAATATTAACGGTCAGTTAATTAATAAAATATTAGAATAAATTAATTTTTTTTTTTTACAGTTTATACCTCAAGAAAAAATTGTTGAAATCCAAAAATGTTATTTATTTTCAATATAGATGTATAATTTTATTTAGTTTCCATGCATTTGATGTTTACGGCAGAGGCTGATATAATATTAATATATATATTTATAATAATATATATATATATATATTATATAATATATATATATATTTAATATATAATATATTATATATATATATACTATATCGTATATATTATATATTAATATAATAATATATATATTTATTATATATATATCTATCTATTATCTATTTATATCTACCTCCCATATCTACTAGTCTATACATATATTATATACTATATTTATATTATATATAATATATTTTTATATATATATTAAATATATATATATATTATTAATTATATTTATATATTATATTCTGAATTTAAAGAACATATCGTTTATTTCATATATTAATTCTATATATTATATCTACATATCTATTAGTGTAATTATTATTTAATATATATATATATTATATATATATTAATATATATTATTTATATATAGTTATTACCTATATATACTATATATATCTATACTATACTACTACTTATATTATCTAAGTGGCTTCATTACCTATAAATCTACTACTTATTATATATATATATTTATTATTTAATTCTATTATTTTTATATATATATATATATAGTATATATATACTTTATATTATATTATATATAGTATATATATATATTATACATAATATTATATATATATATATAATACATCTATCTACTAATATCTCTTACCTTTTATTATACTAACCTCCCTTATCAACTATACCTTCTATCTTATATATATATATTATTATATTATCACTAGCCTATATCTATACACTATACTATAGGCACATCGTTGGATACAATGTATATCTTAAGAATTTACTGTTTATATAATATATGTTATATATACTAGAGAGCTTACATAATATTTAGACTTCATATTATACTTTTGTAGTATACCTATCACTGATCACCATTATGATATAATATTATTGTAAGTATATATTAAGAATAAGCTTTTTTATTATTCCGTGTCCCTCTCACAGTCTATCAACAATTAAATAGTTAACTATTATTCAATTTTTTTTAAAGTAATAATTAGGTCTACTTATTTCTTCAAATCTAAGGAATCACTTCTCTCTGGCATACTCACAAAACCCGACCTTCCATACCTATCAAGCAACCAATTAAATGATAGTCTAAAAATGGTGTTTTTGGAAGATCACTATTTTCTTTTCGTATATTTTTATTGAAATAAATTTAAAATTTGTTAAATCCGGTAGTGAAACCACTACGATTTTAAATGTCAATGTTTAATAGATCTAAAAATTTGATTAATTTACATATCACATATATTTGTAATTACTACTAACCTAGAATATATACCAGACACTCGTCGTTAGAACGAAATAGGTTTGAGCAGCAGCCGTCGTTACCGAGGATTACCCGACTTCACTTAAAACTCTCAAGAACCTTCTACTTAATCAACTCCGGTGTTTCATTCAATATAAACCTTTCCGTCATATCAACGTCTTTGGTCCAGACAAAGCGCCATTGAACCCCCGTCTAGTTTTTATGAAATTTTCAGATTAATGATTTTTTATAATATTATAATACTGTTTATACATTATTTTTTATTAAATCATTTTTGCCAAATCTTCTTGTTCCTTTTTTTTTATTTTTCCTCCTATTAAATTTAAAGTAAAGTAGTGTTATTTTGACAGCTTTGTCCATTCAAGCAGATTTTTCATTTCTATTTAGCCTGTTCCAATTTTCAATTTAATAAAAAGTCTAATCTAATAATTTGGGAAAATTATATATTTAATTAAAGGGAGGTGTTCCTCAGATTTCCGTTGTGGGTAATTATACAGGGTTTCAAAATTAAAATGATACTTCAAATTAAATATATAAGCCTTAACCTCCGTTCACGTCTCTGTCATTCTTATAATCTATTCTAAGACATCTTTGCCGATTACGTTACTCAAAGTTTCTGTAAATTCGGTCAAGAATAATATATAAATTTTTTGTACCAGTCCTTACTTGCTTCTAAGTCTGCTAAATATAATAGGCGACGCAAATTAAGATATTCCTGTGGAACTGAGTTCTTTTATAAATATTAAATAATAATTAAATTATTTTACTTCTTGATCCTATGATGATCTTACGTATATCAACTCATATAATACTAAATTCTCATAACCATCATATTAATAACTCCCATTGTAGTCTCTACACTTTCATTGTGATAACATAATTAATATACACTTTCACCTCCTTCAACTACTACTTACTAATATTTGTTAAATTAGATAATATATTTCCTGCTATAATCAATACTTGGAAATAGATTCTTATATATAATCATCTTATCTTACTCTAAAATTCTCTTTCGGGATTCACCTGTTTAGTTTATTATCAACAACGTCGTTTTGCTCCTAATATCTACTATTTGTGGTTCATGCCCATTCATGTGCTTCACATAACTAGTGTTTGCCGCCTGGGAGGGTGTTAACAGTCTTGTAACTAATCCTTTCCACTCTGTATATGTGTTTTTTGTTTGCCTCTATCTATAAAGATACTCAATAAATTTTTGTTCCCTCAATCCTTGCAATTCTGCCAGCCTTACTCTAATGTATCTCTTCCTGTCACTTCCCGCACAACAGCGGGACAATCAACATGCTCTTTCCTTAACTCAAGTCAACAACACTCCTCGACAAACGCTATGCAAATCAGTTCATCCCTTTCCCAGGACCTGAATTATGATCTGTTCTACCTGTGTTCCCGAGCTTCCTGATTCTCTTCTGCTCCTCACTTACACCCCCGACTTCCTGCCTCTGTTTCCTTTTACGCTGCACTCCTTCTACTCAACACTATTGAATTCTCATGAGCAGTACATCAGGTCTTTTCAGCTACATCCTCTAGTTCTCTCACTATGAAGTTGTATTCAGACTAGTAATTATTAACCCACACCTACAGAGATATAGAACGATAATTACCCTAATAACATTAAATAAAGTATGAACTCACTACAAGTATCATATATCAATACAATAATAATCTACACGTATGACAATCCATACTATATACATCCCTACTTTTATACGTAACTTATATACATAATATGAGTCCAATATCTACCTTACTCTTCACCGTTAAAATCAAATGTTAGTGTTTGATTTAAACAGAATATATAATATCAATATTTATTTCGCTAAATATAAATATAGCTACTGGTAAGTTCAAAATGACCCTACCAAACACTCATAAATAAATTTCCACCAGTAATTACTTCAATATTTCAGATAAATCTCACACTAATAATAAATAATTAAGTAAGGCAGGTACCTAAGGTGTTATTAAAAAATAGAAGGTATATATCACACTCACACCCCTAAATATAATTTAATATACTATAATCTTTCTTTTACCCACTAGAGTTTCCATAAATCGTTAATTTTTAATATATTTTTCAACTTTTGATTTCTATGCCTTGGCAAAATTTATTCCAATTAAAATTAATTATTAACATTATAATTGTATATAAACTTAATTAATTAAATCCTATTACTTCCAAATCTTCCAATAATTCTTGATAAGCATATCTTCAAAATTAAAGTAAATTTCCCTTGATGTCACTTATAATTTAATAGCTTAACCCCGAATGATCAGAGATAAGAACATCGAATTCCTCCAATCATCAGAGTGTGTAATTATAGAGATTATTTGAATCTTTGTTATTCATAATTGAGGAAGAAGTCCAATTAGTAATCGTATTAATTTAGTAACTTTTACGCATAAACGGAATCATAGGAATCAATTTATCTGAATTGTTTCTATAAATATTATATCGTTCCTAAATAATTTATATATAATGTGTTAATTATTAAATTTTTATAATGTATTAAAAGTAGAAAATGAGTTCATATTATTTATTAAATAACTATATTAGTGTCATTTAGAGATTAATTAAGACTAAAATATAATATATAACAATTAAATTGATTTTATAATATAATAACTCAAATAACAAAATCAAATATTAATATAGCTAAATACTAAACTAATTTCTTATTTCAATTCAATTATAAATATAGTCTATGATATCATATATTAATAAATTATAATCTAATAATATATAAATTAATCATATAATTAATTTAATTTAATAATATAATAACACTTCAATATAGATAATAATTCATATATCAATATCTAAATATATAATAATATAATTAAATATTAACATAAAAAATTATAATTAATAATGATAAAGTCATAAATAATAATAATTAATAATTACATAAGTTAATATAATCAATAATATATATTAATATACAATAAATATACATTAATAATAATAACTACATTAATATATTTCTAGTAAATTCAATAATAATTAATATAAATAAATAATAAATTTTCTAAACTACATAATTATAAATAATACTATAATATTGAATATAATAAGAATATAATAAAGAAATATATAATTAAATATATAATATTAATATAAATATAAAATACATAATGCTAAAAATTGTGAAATTGTGATTCAGCAAAAAATCGACTAGATTTAATCTAACTATTAAAAAATTAATTAATAAAATTAAATAAAAATGGAAAAATATTGCATTATTAATAATTGTGACTACAATTAAATACTTATTATATTATAAATGTTAGCCATAAGATAGATCTAATTCATTTTAATAATAAATAGTATAATAGACAGTTACAAATCATAAATTAGGGATATAGTTAAATAATAAAGTAGCAGATGGTAATAATAATTGAATAATTAAAAATAATATAAATGATTCGTAGATGTTATATTTATCTGATTAGGTATTATAAGTTAGTATTTTTTTCTTAAATTTAACAAATATTATTGTGCGATATTCTTCTCAGAAGAAAGTACAATAATTAAAATAAGACTTTGAAAATATTCGAGTCAATGGTTGTCTATAAGTTGGACGTGGGGGTTATTTAAGAAGATTATCACAACCCCTCCCCCATATAGCAAAAAAGTTTAATAATTAAAGATATAATTAAAGAAAATATAATTATTAACTAAATAGGATCTATACTAAATACTAATTCACACTATATTACTCTTTTCACTAATTTGATGCCAATTCCTTCATCATTGAAAATAATACAGCCCTATCACTAACTCTTTTGGTTTATTTCACGAATAACTACTTCCATAAACCTACTTCTTACACTACATATGTAGTACTGCATAAAATTTTATCTAAATAATAATATTAATCTGAGTGTTTACTATCGACTCTACTTCGTTAAGTCCATTACTAGTATTACTTAGTTTCATTTATATTACTTACTTCTAATAAATGATAATCTCACCAAAATAGCATTTTCAAGTTTATAATTTCAAAAGAATTAACTTACCACGCCACGCAATATATTACTCACTACTAAATCAGAATTCATAAAACTTTAAAACAGCAAAATAAAAATTCTAAAACATACTTATCTCAAACTCAGTGACTTCACTAATAAATAACGCAACTATGTCAAAACAATATAAAATTCTATACGAACTTGCTAACATATTCCTAACCGCTCCACAAGTTACGTATAAAATACGGTAAATGACAAACTCTAAAATCCACTTAATTAGGGGTTCGATTCATACACGTTTGATTGGCTACATTCCTGCTTAAATACTGTCTCTCTTTCTTCAATTCACAAATAAGATAAATACTATCTAATATCCTACCAACTTCGTACTTAACAATAATATAAATATCTTCAAGATATAATTATATTATTATAATCACTAATAATAATTTGAAAATTTAATAATAATACAATTAGTACTACTACATAATATTTACCATAGTGTGAGAACAATATGAATATTTTAATACAGAACGAATTTCTATATAATTTGATCAAACAATAATAAAATAACGATTCATTAATTAAATACGACTCCCAAAATCTTGCCTCACATCTACATAGATCTAGTTCCAATCACAACATTTATATTAAAAAAAGATAATACCGTACTATATGCTATAATATACCATATCTTAAGATAAAATTACTTAGTGAACCCCATTCCAATAACCCTGTATAAACCTCCCTAAAGTAATTACCGATATATTGATTTTAGTAAACTCTTCCCACTAAATTTAAAAATAACCCTATAATAAGTAATACAAGTGGGAATTCGAATCGCTACCCCAATGCCTCGACCGAAGTCCCCTGCAAAGCAGCGAGTTGGCCTGTGACACTCCTGCCACCCTCCTCTATTTCCTTATGAGCGCATATAAAATAAAAAAAAGACTCAACCTAAATTAGTAAAGTTTTGCAACAGACAAACTGATTATAATTTAAAGCAGTTTTTTACTTAAGTTATAGAAATATATTCCGATAAAAATGATATAATTAACAAAAGAATAGCCCTATTCCTAACTACAATCTTTGAATAAGATACTTGAATTAAAAGTGATATATATACTTATTTTACAGTCAATTCTAAGACTCACGAACAAATCTGATTTTGAAGATGGTGTCAACCCATGACCTATTAGGACTCCTCTCATCGAGATTGTCATGTGTGTTGTTTCCTATTGTCTTATTTGAATTAGACACTTGTATTAGCTTAATAAGCAATTGAAGTCAACTAGTTTTGTGTGCTTAAGTGCTTAAAATTAATTATTACAGTGCTAGAACTTCTAAATCAGAGCAGGAGCAGATATCTCCGCTGTGCATAATACTCATCAGCATTGCGATAGCAATTGTTCACGGCTGATAAAGCTGCTAAATATACTATAATATATAATATTATATTATAATTCATATATATATATATATATATATGAATAATATATAATAATATATAATATATAATTATATATATATATATATATATATATATATATCAATATTCTATGAGCATTATATTAAATATTCTTAATAATAGATATACAGATAAATTATATATTTTTTTATCTATTATATTTATTTATTTACTTATATATATAGAGATATACGCTGGGCAAATGCCCAGTGGGCATTTAAAACTGAACACTTCTTTTGCATATCTAAAAATAATAAATAATATTTTAATATATAGTATTTTCAAGGTTTTAAGTAATAATTTTTATATTTTAGGTAATAAAAGAAAAAAATATTAAATAAAAATATTATATTTTATGCTATTAAAAATAAAAGTAATTTACTTTTTATCTATTTTTTGCTTTGTATTATTATTTATCGAAAACGCTTATAACTAATTATTTTAATATGGTTCACAATAACGTTTTGATTCAAATATATTATAATCATAATAGTAAGTTATATATGGCATATGGTTATAAAACAATATGTTTGTACTACCCATACATTACATATATATAATATATATTAAATATATATTAATAATATATATTATAATATATATAAATAATTAATACTATATATAATATATATATTATTTAATCTATATAATATATTATATTTATATATAAAATAAGTATATTAAATATATATATGTTTTATCACGTAAATTTTTTTATAATGCTCAATATGGCTTCCAAGATGGGAACAGAGCACTTTTGATGGTAAATAAACAATTTATATATTTGGAAGTCAAAAATTTAAATAATTGTGGATGGATTTTATTTATTTTTTTTATTTTTTGGTAATAGATGTAATAAATAAAATTTATTTTATTTTATTATATTATAATCTAAATAGAGTGTAATAACCCTAAAGGTAGTAAACGTTACTCAAAGATTGACAAGTGAAGTCACTAGGTGAGTATCTCTATACGGCTCATCTCCAGTATGTGAATAGATGGGGGAGACTAAATCCCCTCACCGTGAGGAATGGTCTCTAACACGGAACCCCTAACTCTCATTGTCGTTGTAGTTGTACGCTAGGGTATATACTTCTACGACTCAATACAACCCTTCGGGGTAATAGAATATAAAGTCCCCTCTGGTCCCCGTTACTCGAGGTCTAGTAGGCCCTCTAATAAAAAAAAAACTTAAAATACATTATATTTTCACATAAAAAACAAAAACCACTAAATAACTATTAATACTATTAATGCTAGGCAATATAGGGGGTCGAGCCGACGGGGGGTTCATTAATAGGTAATAGTGAGGACGATTGACACCTGGATGGAAGGAAATCCAGGACAGTCTGGATGAGAAACTCATCACCCGCCCAATACCACTCCCATAGTATCAATAAGAGCCGTATATTAATATATAGGTCGGGAACCCATCCGAGGGGGGGGATTATTAGACCCTGAGTCATCGTATCAGGTATATATATATAGAGGCCGAGAGAGAACGAACTTATCACTTAGCCATTTTATGAGGTTATATTAAGGTTTAAAATATTTTATTAAAAATAAAAAATATATTATACCCTATTAATCAAACATAAATAAAAAAACCTTTTAAGCAACTCTCCCTCTCAGTAAATATTACATTCCTGATTCCAATAAACGAACCCATATAGAAAATTTTGTTATTTATAGTGATAATCCATGTAGTTCTTCTATAGTTCTTCCTTTCATTGTTTGTAGAAATTAATAAGAAAGAATAGAGATTTTACCACCAAGGTCCCTCTGTGAATATATTAAACCGATCACGCGATTTAATTATATAACGCATTCAAAATCAAAAAAGAGGGTATTCTAAAATAATCCAATACTAACCACCGCTCAATAAATTAATAATCCGTGGATGGAATATAAAATACTTATATATAATACTAAAATATGGTACCGGAATAAAATAATTTCCTTTTTATTTTTATAATATTTTTATATAATATTTTCTAAAATCATAATCAGAGTTTACAATTCTTCGTACCGATCGAAAAATAAAATTGAATTCTCACGAAATAAAACTGTCTAATTCGCTATAACCTACCTACTCAGAACGTCAACTCCGCTATATTATGAATAGATGTTCAGGTGAGGCAAAGGAGAATCAGTGAGATATAATCTGATAACGAAAAGTCCTAAATGCTCAATAATGCTTAACTATTTATTAAACTTCTATTGTATTTTTTCCAATTAATATTGAATAATTGATAAAATAATATATATATACTATTATTATAAAATCATTATATAAATAGAAATAAAAATAAATTGGAATATTTAATATGTGACTATACTGTTAAAAGCTATTATAATTATCAAAGTGTTATAATAAGTATTAATGATAAAAAATAATTAATGAATAAATATAAGATATAAATGGAACGTAGTCCTAATAAAAACAATTCCAAAATGTTCTTCGTTAATATCACGTGATTGGTATTAATACTTGTACATTTCTTTGAATTGTCTAGAATAAAATTTATTCACACATTATTTACCGAATAAGTTTAAAAATATATAATATTTTTTTTTCAGAATAAATTTTCTTCTCTATAAAACCTTTTTTACTACTCCACATGAAGCCTACGCCTCAATTTGTGCTCCAAAACTCTGATTATGATTTATTATATATTTAATTTTTACTAAATTATTGACACTTACGGTAATTTATAACCATCGTTATTTTACATATGAAAATTATTTTATTATAAAAAACGTGGCCTGTATGAAGTAAAGCTAATATAAGTATCATTACCTTCAAGATAAATGTCTTAGTATTCAAATTCTATACAAGTTGATATGTATTAACATTCTGACGATTTTCCATTTTCTGTGTTTAAATGAACTCTCTCATTCATTTATATATCTGAGAATGAATATAAATTTAAATAACTAATAAATTATAAATTTGTCCTTCTGAAGAAAAATTTTTACATGCAAAACTAAAAAAAGTAATATTATAAAAATTAGAATTTTAATTGTAGATCAAATGTAGAATAATTTTAAAAAATTCCCTCTCTCCCGAAAAATTTTAAAGCAAAAATAATAAGAACCAAAAACGGCAGATGTATAAAAAAAGAAGATTGGAGACATGTTTATATTTTTCTTTAGATTGAATGCTCAGAGTAAAAATCTTC
This sequence comes from Trachelipus rathkii, assembly GCA_015478945.1. Classification (NCBI taxonomy): domain Eukaryota; kingdom Metazoa; phylum Arthropoda; class Malacostraca; order Isopoda; family Trachelipodidae; genus Trachelipus; species Trachelipus rathkii. The sequence continues at coordinate 15,407 of JABUQX010075892.1, forward strand.
TACACCTTGTAATAAAAATGTGTTTAATATTTTCTGCTTAAGTGAATATAAAAATATTTGTTTCTCTGAACGAAGAACATATTTTATTAAAAATAATCAAATCTATCTAAATTTTGCTAAGAATTAAAATATAACTACAAATGTCTTCTGGCACTATTAAAGAATACGGTTTATATAAAAGAAATCAAGATAAAAATAAACTATTCACAGAAGTAATAAATATATTAAAGAGGAAAAATTTTATCCAAATGTCAATAGGCTCTTTAAATCTTTAAAATAATTTACGACTATAATTAAAAATTTATTTTATCGAAAACCTTAAATTATTATAAAAGTTAATACCTTCTAATTTTGGTTTAGTAAATAATCTAATAAATTAATTAGTAAAAATATTTAATATAATGTGTTTTCTAAGTTAATATGTATGTATATTCTATCTATTAAATTAATATCTATCTATGTATATCATTATTTCTACTAGTAGATCATATATTTTACATATATATATAATATATATGCTATATATATAGTATAACCTAATTATTACATATTAATATCTTAGTTATTTTACCTACATTATTTGAAATTTGAAGGAAGATAATTATAACAATTAATAAAATTAAATAATTTTTTATTACTATCTATGTAATAATAATATAACTAAATACTAACGTATTATATTGCTTTTTTCTCTAAAAAAAATAATTTAAAACACTAAAAAACAGGTTAAATTTTTTGTATTAAAATAAATAAGTATTATATTATATAATGTTTCTTACGTTTCGAGGACTTTTAACTCTCAGTCTCCTTCTCATCAGTAAATACACTCACATGAGAATAATATATATTCTAAAGTCTTAAACAATAAAATATCCACCTTACACTTATAAATAAAAATAATAGTACTTATAAATTATATTAAAGTAAATAAGAATAATAAAATTTAACACATAAAATAATATGATATTTATAACCTCTTTACTTTATTAATAATAATGTGAATAACATGTATAAGATTACTTAATTTTCGATTAAGGTATTTATTTTAGAGTAGTTTATTATTTGATCAAAATTATATATTCTAAATAACAAATATATTAAAGAATTAGATATTATGTAAATTATACAATCTATTATTAAATGAAAGAAAATTTAATATATGCTTATTTACAAACTGTAAAGATACTATCAACAAGTAAAAAGTTTATAAACCACAATTAATATTATAAAATTCATGTAAGAATTTATAAATAATAAAGTTGCGCTATAATATACTTCCTCACACATAATTTCTTTCTATTAAATTATCTTGTTACTAACTTATGCTAATTTATATAAATTATAATAATAAATTTTCTACTCATAATTTCATTTTATAAATTACAAATTTTTCTTGAAAGATAAATTATAATATTATATTATTGAGAATGTCATATTTATATAAAAGTTTCAACTACAATACAAATAGGGATTGGCTTGATAGATAAGCAATAGGATCATATTATATAAATATCTAAAATAACATGCCACTTCAAATTTAGAAGTATTATTTTATTTATTAAATATATATATTAATAAATATATATAATATTGTGAAGATAGTGTCAGTATATAAATAACTCATTAAAACAATAATTTATATTTTATTAAAATTAATACGACTATACGTCAATAATATTATGATGTCTAATAAATAATATAAGAAGTTGTGAGTAGAGAAAATGAGGATGGATTTTATTAAATTTTAGAAAGTAATAATAAGAGGCGGGTGAATATTGGCTACTAGATAGTAGTGTTTATATATATTAGAAGTTTACACGAACCTTTTTTAGACACCGCGTTACTTTATATTTTTGACGCGATACACTTTTTTATTGGCTCATTGACCTATTCTTTTTTTGAGAGAATTTGCAATACTATATAGTATTTTTTAATTCTCTATTTAACTTTTTTTGGGCCTTTAACCTTTTTTGAGAACCAGGATAATTTTTTTTGTGAAAGTAACCACCGTGTATTATTTTAAGAAAGAACCTCTGTTTGACTTTTTTTTTGAGAATCTTCACAAGTGTTTATTGTGGAGTACCTCATCAAAATGCTGACACATTAAAATGTATCAAAAAGGATAGTCTCATTTCTCCACATAAATATGTTTATAGCTAAACTTCGTCTTGACAATCTAGACATATTGATTAACTGATTGACTTAGGGATACACCTATATTATTCTAACTACTTCGAGAAGTGAGTTTGCGCAAAACACACACGTAGATAAGGTAGAAAGTCAAAATATACATAACTACAGAAATACTGTATACAATATTGGCACTTTAATTTTATTTTTCGGAAAAGAAAAGTTTTATATTATTATTTTCTTTCCAATAATATTGTTCCTTATTGTGCCCACTCAATACCTCACCTTTAATTTTTTTCTTAATATATATAGTAGCTAACTCACTTTTATACATATGTAATATTTTTGATTATTTACTAATATATAATATAATAGTTAAATACATATGTACTTTACTACGCGCGGCGCATAGCGCTAGTGATCACACATAATAACTACACACCAACACTATACCACTACACCTTAAGTATATCACATATTAACACTCTAGCCTCCATACAGCCTTACAATACCAGTACTATGCCACATATGCACTACCCAGTCATTACACCCACCCTATCACTAGATGAGAAATTTACACCTGAGCTACTCCACATATAAGCTACTCATACACCCAAAGCCTACACATAGCTCATACACCCTGACTACTCCAATAGCTACACCTCAAGCCTTACCAGCTCACTAACACCTTACTAAAGCCTAGAATTTCCAAACCAAACTGTACTAGCCTACACTCACAACCTACTACTATCCCACCCTCAAGCCTACTATTCACTTAACGTACCGTTACACTCATACAATTAGACCTCATCAGAGCCTAGCTAAACTATAACACTACTATATACAATCACTTAGATATCTTCACCATACTATAACTTAGTAGTAATCACCTAATAATATACCTAAGCTATATACAGCTATATGTACCCTTAACTACTACATATTATTGATATGGCCTCAAACTTAATTTAGTTATAGACGTCGATAATCTTATTGATTTTAGTACATATCTTATATTATGGATTAGATTTACAATACTATTATGATGACTCACTTAAATTTACTATTAGAATGGTTTACATAATCATATTTGATCGTAAGATGTCATACTACTAAACTACCGTAATAAGTATCTAGTGAATTACGTTATATATTAGTATTCATATTGATTATTCATATGTAGTGCGGGTGATTGCAGGATGTATAATAAGTAGTCAATAGTATGTATATATAATAGTATGCTCAAATATTAATGTATATTAGCACAAATGAGAGTGCTCAAATTGTAGTGCACCTCATTAAATGAAAGTAGCCAATGTGGTGTCCACATAAGTAGATACATAGTGAGTTGCCACATTAAGTAGGCCTCAAACTGTGAATAGTCCATTTTTTTCAAAGCCTTTTCTAGCTCCTATGATAGTCCATTTATAGAATAGCCCTATAAATATGGTATGGTTATCACCTATAAGGTATAATAAGTAAGAGTGAGATACCTCGAAAAATATTTGGTTGATAATATATTTAAAATATTATTGCTAATAATATTATGAACTGTGATGGTGAAATATGCTTACTCTTACTTATGATGAGTTAAGTATATTTATATGTATAAAACAACTTATTATAATAATGACATCATTTAACACCTCGCCTATAGGAACCTAAATCAAATTTTTTTCGTCATATATATTCACATTAATACACTCAACACGTCAAAATAGGTTACTACTATATCAAAGCAAACTTATACTAATATCGCCTTAGACAACTTAGCAACAACTAAGTACCCCATAAAATACCCACTTATTACTACTCCTACAGCTAACAGAATAACCATCATAACATCTATTAAAACCACTCCCCACATACCTTACCCCGATAATTTTTGAATATTAGTAACTTATTTGAAATGTATCAAATATTGGTTACCGTGTCTTAAAAAAATATTTAGATAGTGTCAATACTCCCTTTCGATCATGAACCTTAGCAAACCTCTCAAACTAGTCCAGCTCTCCTTTTGTAATACCTTCCATATAACTAATCTTCCTTGCTCCGTAACACCTTCTTCTCTACCTTTCCTCTATTTCTTTCTCCTTTAACTCTCATTCTCCCTCATTCTCCGATATGCTATCTGTCTTTCCATCATCAGCTTTTTTGTTGTTTCATTAGCACTCCTCCGTATATTGATGTCCTTTATGTTTTAATTGTCTTTTCTTTAGAATAGAAACGGATCTTTTTTGGGTACCCTCCCATAATACCCTCTAATAATATAAAAGCTGCCCCCACCAGAACGAGGGCAGTCCAACAAGGCTCCTGCACTCCCCTCTCTCCAACGTGCGCATCCGTCTCACCAATCCATCCTCCTATCCCTGAGTTCACTAACCTCTCCCCGATGCGTAGAGCCGTTTCTCTCTTCACTCCCGACAGTGATTGTCTAAACCTCTTCTGCCTCCTTCAAATAAGAGCGAGAGCCCGTGTCTCTGCTATGCTGACAATGGCAGCATCCCTCGTACTAAAATATTTATGGCGTTGCACTCGCGCTCCGGCCCAACCCCTCGATTCGTAGCCGCCAGCCAGACGGCAAAGTACTTTGCCCCGCCACCGTTATGCTCGACGCACCACAGGCCCCGGAAGATATAGCGCCGGCTCACGCAGCTTGCGGACGAAAAACATATTCTTTGCATATTATTGTTATTAGTTAGTTTATATAATAATTATTATCTAGTTTATATTTTGAATTTAAAATTAAATTAGAATCAATAAAATCATTATTTTATATTAATTATTTTTTTTAAACGTTAAAACATATTTTATCATATATTAATTGTATTTCCTTATTTTCCTATTTATACCTCCCTTATTTTACCCTTATCGAGTCAAATTCCCATTTTACGTGTTATTTATTTAAACCACCCTTACAACCATCCCAAATATTATTTCAGGTAACAACAAAATTAATTCTCCATGCCGATAATACCACCTCAATAACTCGCCAATACTCATTAAGAAAACCCTCATTATAAATTAGTAAACTGAAAATTATAAAATTTATAATATTAATAGTCCGAATAATCAATTCTTTTTTCGAATTTCATTATTTTTTATTCATTACATGTTTTAAAATATTATGAATACTAAAAAACAAATGTTAAAGCATCGGTATTGAAAAAGGACGAGTAATATAAAAACTATTAAGATAGCTATCAGAGGAAGATGCGTGGAGTTAAACTGATAAATCAGAATAATATCTCTGATTAAATTACTATGTTAACCACAATTTACCAATATGTTTGAATCGTGAACCCTGTTTTAATATTAAAAATAACACTCCTCACTAGCAGAACAACATAACAACTCTAAACCATTACTAGCTGGTCGTGACTAAGACCGCTTGGATAGTCAGCCGATATACTCAACCACCACCTCTCAAAGAAAACGGTCTGTTACCATTTCCAGCCGACCTATAAAATGCGGTCTCGATTACCTGATGCTTTGGATTGATTAACACTTGTTAACTCTCTCTGGACACATTCCATGTGTGTTACCTGAACATATCTAATCAGAATCCCACTTCTTATTCTGGAAAGTTTCCAAGTCAACTTACCTCGACAAAGTACTGGAATTTCACACAGACAACAAATCGTAAAAAATAGGTAGTTATTAAGAAGAGATAGATTATTCTTGACCAATTTCACAAGGGGAGCGCGATTAGATGATTGGCTTGTATTTCAGTTTGTGAGCATTAAAAAAACTATCTGCTCTATAACTAGAGCTTTAAACTCTAATCTCATCGTAGTTTGGTGACCTTTGAACTTTCAAGTTCTAGAATATACCTTACAAAAGTCACACATTGTAACATCTGCAAAGTTTTAAATCAATAAGCGGTGTGCAATCCATAAGAGACACAACACACGAGAAAGCGCATCCTAAAGGTAAGAACTATTTTGATTTTAACTAACTTTTTAAAACTATTCTGCTTTACCTGCTTGTAAACACTCTACTGCTATTACTAGCACATAAATTGACTTTATATGTTTAACTGACATCAAACTATAAACTGTCGGTTTTATAACTTACTTATTACATCAAAATTTAAAAGAACTTTTAACATGCAGTAAATGAAGTGCATTTAATTTATACAAGTAACATTATTCATAATAATTATATCATTAATTCAAGTAAATGTATACCTTCATATCTATTTTTATTATTATTTTATTATTTTTCATTATTTTTCTTTATAATTGTTATTTATCATATGCTTAAAGTAATTTGTATCATATTCTCATATTCTAAAGACATCAACATACACCCACACAAACAAAAAAAAAACACACAAACACAACGCACCCACACGGCACACTTGACACTTGATACACACAATTCACTATGAAACTTATGACCTATACTTTCAGCCTATGCAATTAAGATATTGATTTAGCTTTACTCATACTCATACACAAGACTGACACTCACTTTACACTGGTACACAATCACGTTTAATGACACCTCATTACACATTTCACTTGATCCGGACGACTTTTACTATTGTAACACCATAGACTGACTACATTATACACTTACACCAACACTCGACCACACACACAACCACTCACAACAGACTCCTTCACTTACATCCACCCATTTCGTCTACGACTCCACGATTTACTTACACTCAAAGATATGATTTACTTACACACACAGATTTTAATTTTACCAACTAATCAACGGATTACTTATTCAGGACTCAAATGATGCCACACAAAGAGTTTACTTAAATCATAACACACACCACACACACGCACACTCATCACTTACACATAACGATTTATAATTTATATAAACATTTTGATGTTGCAACAGGCAAGAAAGTTACTTACATAATTACTCATCGATTATAATAACTTTAAATATTCAAAGTTTCATAATTATTAATAGATCAATCATTAACAAAGAACAAAAGAAATGTTATCTTCTTCTTTATTAATATTTTGAGTTTATTTTATATAATTTTATTAAAGCTATTCAAATATTTTAATAAATAACTTATAATATAAAATTTATAATGAAATCTTTATTAAAAATATTAATATTTATTTATAGTACCTTAAATAAGCAATCTATAAAATCTAGTAATCATATTAAGGTCAGCCCTAGTAACCCTTACTATCACACTAAGCTACCGCCACGTTTATGTTCATATTGAATATCATTACTGAATTTAGCTTTCACAGTCTTTAGCCATTAGTAACTAAGTATAAAAAAACAAAAAATATTATCAAATTTGCGTACTTACATGTATTTATTAAAATATCATTTCTAATAATAATGTGACTTTATTATTAAAATTAACAAATTTTATTCTATATTCAATTATATATGTATTCATTCGATATTAGAACTTAGAAGTAGATTTCATTTGCTAGGGTTTGAATATCATACGGATTTTCTTTTATTATTTATTTATATATTAATATTCTATAGTTCATTTGATACATTCACCCGAGTATAAATAACTAACAAACAACCGCTCATATGCATTAATGTAAAAATGTTTAGGGTAAAACATAAGAATTTAGATAAAACTAACTTAATATAAGGTCTAATTAGAGATATTCACCTTTTTGAGTAGCCCGGGTCGAGTTTAGGCCTGATCCAGGTCAAAATAGTATTTATCTAAACTTGAGACTTTTTCTGATAAAATGTGGTATTAATTTAGAATAACTACGATTAGGCCCTCATTAAATTTATAGGCTCTATAAGATAATTTTAAGTGTATTTAATAAGCCTATTATTTATGATATATTCCAACACTCAACTTTAAGCCTAATACTAGGTCAAAGGTAATTCCAGTATAGACAATAAGATATATCATATTAGTTATTATTTATTATTTATATAAATTATTTTACAATGAAAACATGCTGGATCTCACGTTAAAGATCCTTAAGCAGTAAAGAAGGAAGATGTTTCCATTTACTATGTGATTGGTCGTGAAGTAAGTCCTTATCTCTAATTAATGACTCGTATGATGAATTGGTCTCAGATGAATATTATATATTTATCGTATTTTTGTAATAAATATAACTTTGTTCTTATTAACTTGTATATTGAGAAGTGTGAGTGTTATTTAATCTTTTATTAGACTACAATTACAGTTTATAAAATCATAGGTATTAATTTAGCTTGTTAAGCTGGATGAACACTTAATCTTAGGATTTATTAATGTATTAAGGCAAGTAATTACTACAATTATTATGTGCTATATTTGGGGCATGAGGGTTAGGCTCACTACCCATTTCACCCCACTAAAATATGTTACATAAAATTTCAGGACATTTCAGCCTTTGTATTATTAAATTTGACTAATATTATTTGACACCAAAAATGTAGCTTTTTTTACCTATATATAACCGTTGTAATTTACCTCGGTATTGTTTTGGACGTAAAGATGCAGTTACCTAATTCTCATTTTACAGAATCATTTTTAATTATTTCATAAAATAATCATAATAAAATTATCTAATTGTATTAATGTGGAAAGGTCACACTTTCACAGATTATTTTTATACAATAAATGACTTCAAACTAGATAAATATTGAGATTAAGATATAGGTCATTTAATTACTATAAAATATAAAGTAACTAGAATATAAGTACTTTATCGATTTTTGAGTTTTTTTGACTACAGACGATTATAATGAACCATTCCAAACCCATTTATTTATTTTTTGAATTTATGATAAATTGATGAAAAATTGCGATAAATTTATTTTTTGTATCTGAGCGAGTGATAAAATTTCGTGCATTATGTAGTCGGGGAGTTAGCACATTTTATTATACCTAGTAATTATTTCTATTTGTTATAATATATATATGATATTAGTTATAAGTGAAAACACACTTTTATAGAAACCTAAATATTTATCCAATAATAAAAAATTATTTCAAAAATTTTTTAAATAAAAAAATTATTGCCTATATATTTTAGGAAGTCTATACACTAAAAAATTATATCTATAAGTTATAATAAAAGGATGCATACTTTGCCGGCGCGCCGGTATACAGTACAATAATTAAATTTGACACGCACCTATGACATTCTCCAACAATTCAAACTTCCATACACATTTGAAAATTTTAATCATAAGATAATAAATCTATCGCATTTTGAAATTTAATCATAAATTTCGAGCTCTATCAAATATAGAAACAGAGAGAGATAAAGAGCTTTACGATGTCGTTTTGAAACAGATGGTGAATGCACTGCTATCTCCAAGTCTACAAATAATATCCGCTCTGCACACCAGCCGAATAATAAACGTACTTCTGTACTTTTTTTTAATAAATGGATCTTCCTATCTTATGCATAGTTTCTCAACGACTTATTGTAGTGCATTGTTTGTAAAAACAAATTCCCTGTGAGATGCGTTCCGAAAGGAATGTGTGAGCAGAACCCTGATTTCAATTCCTCCCCCATAGCTATCTGAAAGAAATACTTAAGAAATTCTGAAGAATGACTACAGTCACCCGCTAGCAAAAAAAAACTTTGGAAACTTTGTTACTTTGTTGAATGTTACTAAATTGCTGATAAATGTTGAAAATGTATCTGTGTGATTGAAATATTTAAACGTATATATAAAGTGTGTGAGTGTTACAAACTCGTGGCCTTGAGTACGAATAAATATTATGCCTGAAATTTTAAATAGACTACACTTCATATTACAATGGGAAACATAAAATATAAAATTAATATAAGTAATAATATTTTTCTGAAAAAAAAATGTAAATGTTAAACTTTAATTTTTTCTGTATGTAAGTCAATGTGAAATTAAAATTCAGAAATAGGTTATGATGTGTTTAGCTTTAAGATAAAATAAAGTTCAGAATGCACCATAACAAAACTGCACACACTACTACCACACATGTTCGACAACCTTTGCGAGATGATGATTCTTTTGTGGCAACTTTTTCACCTACTTCAGTTTCACCTCGGCGTGAACTAACGATCAGTGACAAGTCTTCATCTACTTTTTCTCCGGATTGACCTTCAAGGAAAATAGATGATAGAACAAGAGATCCTTCTTATAGATCTTATCAACATTTTAAAGGGTCTAGAGATTGAACTAAAATGGAACTTAGTAGCCATAAGTTTTATGTCTCATATTACTGATATCATGAATGTACAAAATCTTATTCCTCTTTCTTACCAGGTAGATCCGAAAACTCTTTCTTTTACACCATCTTCTAGACATAGAGCTAGAAGTATAAATCTTTTAGAAATATTATCAAGAGGTGAAAGTTCTATAATACCACCTCAGCCCCAAATAAAACCACATTACCTATTACTACTCCTCAAGCTACAATAGATCCTAATCCTAAGAAAGGAGCTATTCCTAAGCATCATGATCATCATAGACATAAACATCACCAACATAAATATAAAAAATAAAAATATTATATTTTTTCCGAATTTTACCTTAATTGAAAATTGGTTTATTATCCGAATTTGAAAAATTGAAGATCAATAGTATCTTTAATAATTTGTTTCATTTTAGACTTTATGCTTTATTTGAATTGAAAGATTGTACATCTTTTCTTGTATATAGTCATATAATAATTTTTTTCATACATTTTGCATGATAATTTAATGTAAATTGTTATGGATCAAGCATGATTTAAAATTTAAATTAAAATTTTTATGTAACTAAATTGTCTAATATGTTTTACACTTACACTATGTACACTATTAAAGTAACAAAGATTTGCATATCTCATAATTTTAAGTTATTAAATTTAATCGAGATTATTTACACTAATGCTGAAAATTTCATTCACTAACTAGGAATATTTGCTTAAATTTAGAGCATGGCAATGTTTCTAACAATTCTCTTTTCTATTTAATTTTCTGTCACTAGTCTTTTGAAATTGAAAAATCGAAATGAGTAATTACATTAGTATAATAAAATAGAGAAAGTAAAATAATTGAATTGAAACTTTGATTTCAACATGTTATAAGTTATGAATATTATATTTAAATTTTCCTGACTTTGATACACCTCTTATATAATATCAAAAGAATTATTAATTATGGATATTATAAAAAATATTATTTATAAACCTTGAAAAAAATTTTAAAATTTTTTCTCTATCATATAAAAATTTATAATTACAAATATTTGTAAAAGATTGAAAAATTTTTTATGCTAGCCATATTTATAAAAATTTATTTAGGAAAAAATTTGTAACATTTATAAATTTTTCTTTAGCACTTTTTTAAAAATTATTTTTAGAAACTTGTTAATTAGTTTATATCTATTTCCTTATCAATGGTTAATGTTATGATAATGAACAGAGAACAGTTAACTGAATGTCCCCAAGTTTCCCTTTGGTATTTACATTTTGGTGAGGGAAATTTGTAACATTATTTTTCCTTTAGTAATTGTAAATTTAACTTGGACAAGATTTGTGTAGGAACATTAAAATTGTTCTTCTTTGCCCATATTCATTTGTATAACTTAATTTCCTACAATTTAAGTCTTTAGAGCAAAACCTTATATTTAAGAATGTCATTTTAATGACGTATGTAGCATCTAACTTACCATTTAAGAAAATTTTTTAAATAATTTTATTAATTATTTTAAGTACGAAATATACCTACTATCATTAAGAAATATTATATAATAAATATGAAATTTTAATGTTTAAATTAAATTTTGTGAAAAATATAATTTATATTTTTTTCATATATATATATATATATATATATATGATATATATATATTAAATATGATATATATATATATATATATATATTATATATATATATATATATGTTATATATATTGATTATATATATAATATATATATATGTATATATTATATACTAGTATTATATATAATAGTATTGATATATATAATTCCTGCATATATATATATATATGATATTATATATAATATAGT
>JABUQX010075892.1:42500-54316 GCA_015478945.1 Trachelipus rathkii
TTAAGCAATCGGACTTTTCAGACTGCCCCCCCTTTAAAAATTTTAAAATTTAAAATTTGCAAAGTAAGTAAGTAAAATTCAAAAAAAATTTTTTGAAAAATTAAAAATTTCTAAGTTTAAACTAGTAAGCTATGTAAAATGAGTTAATAATTAATTAAATACTATTTCAGTTAATACATGATGTTATTAAACCTTCAATGCTGGTATATAGTGAACAATTCCATCAATTGGTCGGTTGCTCAGTATTTGGATCGTTACTGAGAACGGAAACATCTGTTGCATTTGATGCAAAATCATCATGAATTCCTCGTGTGATATTCTTTTACAAGGTCTTCCTTTGCGTCTCATTTTCAGTTGTATCTCTCAGTATTATCCCAATAATTTCAATTGCCAGTAACTGGAAAGATAAATATATTCGGCAGTATGGCAATTCAAAAAAAATCTAAAAGTATGTTAACTGTGGGTAGGTTATAGAATGTAATGTTTTGGAAATGATACAATTAATTTGTAAAGTTCAAAAAAAAATTATAATGTTTAAAAATGTTAAAAGTTCATAAAATTCGTAAGTGTTTGAACAAATGTAATGTCAATTACCATGTAAAAGTAAATGATATAGAATAAGTACTATGTATTTACTGTTAAAAGAATCATATATAATTATATACATATTTCAAAAGTTGAAATAGTTAACAGAATATTAGTTTCAAATCCCAAAGATTTTATTTATTATTGAAAATGGTTTGGGATTTGAAACCAAAACTCTATTGACTTTGGTCAAAAAAAAAATTTATATTTGGGACATATATGATATAGTAAATACCCATTAAATAAATATTTTAGGATAAAATATTAGTTAAATATTAATCAAAAATTAAAAATATAATAATTCTTTGGTTAAATATTCAAAAATTTCAAAAAAAAATTTAATTAAGATTAGTATTAAAAATCTCAAAAAAAAATAAAATCAATTAGTGTTATCTTCTAATCAATCAATTGTAAGATTAAAGTCTTCCTCTTATTGAGAAACTTTCAGTGTGTGACAATCTAGTGGTAGCAGTATATTCTCTGCCTTGCCATGTTAAGTTCCATCTTACTGGTAAAGTATTTAAAAAATATTGTGATCTGTAGCTATAAGAAATTGTTTTTCCTACTAGTTGTTCGCCTAAGAACTTGAATATTGTTTTAATGTTGTTCCTTTTGTATTGTCGTAGCCATATTCCTATTAGATCTCTGGTGTTTGCATATGATGAAGGTAACAGTTCATATTTCAGTTTCAAAACATCTATTTCACTCATATAATGTGTTAGCTTTATTGGTATGTCAAACACGTCGATGGTCCATGCTTGAATACACATTGTCATGAATAATTCTCTGTTGTTGATGAAATCTGCTCCATTTACTATATCTTTGATCATTGTATGTTCTATACCTTCTTTTGAATGAATGCTTCTAAGCTTTAATAATTTATATAAAATTCTTGGGGATATTCTTTTTCCCATACTTCGTCGTGTTACTGAATCTATGTTAAACCAAAATTTTGTTAAAAGTTCTCTATAATTAACCGGATAACTTTCTTCTAAAGTTATTTTCTCTAAAATTACCTCTAAAATATCACTAAAACCTCCTAGATAAACTAGTTTTCTCACTATATGTGCACATTCTGTGCAGAATAAGCTTTGAAATGGATATTCGAGCAAAATTGATAAATGTGCTGTCATTTCATCACCATTTCTTAATGAATATAATACATTTCTTTGTCTATCAGCTTTAGTTAGCATGTTAGAGATTTCGTATACGGTCTTAGTGTTAGTATAAATTGGTCTAATGGATCTAATTATGTTGCTGTTCTTCCTCATTATGGCTTGTGCAATAATTTCCAACTCTTCCCATTCTTGAATTTCATTCAGTTCTTGAACTATCTTGCTAAGTTTATTCTCGTTACCATTTGACAAACAATCTTCTAGTAAAAATCTGCTATTATGTCCGTTGTATTCTCCTGGTACATAATCGTCTAAATATACTTGTACTCTTGCGAAATCTTCATTGTTATTTCTTAAATGTTCTTTAATTCTGGTGAATATTTCACTATCTTTAATCATTCCTAGGTGATCAAAACAATCGTGATCAAACATATCTACTACGTCACCTATCTCCATTGGAATACGATATTGGACTCGGGTAGTAACCCAGTCAATTAGTTTCGTTATCAATATCTTTACCCATAATTGGACAAGTTCTTGCAATATTGTAGGAATTGGCAATAAGGAACTGACCTGACTAGATATCACTGTTTGCTTCCTAGTCTGTATTCTGTGCATTGTATCAAATTCTGTTTCATAGATTTCTCTTGATGCCTTTTCCTGACGCCATTCGCGTTCCAAGTTTCGTCTTAGTATCATCTTAGAACTGTTGGTGACAATCGTCAATACTCCAACTTTGATAGCGGCAAGATCCGACAATCTTCTTGGCGTTGTAAAGTTATCAACTTCCATCTATACTAGAAATGATTTTAATTACAAAAAAAAAAATAAAATCCTAAACTATTGGTTAGACCTATTTTGTTGAAACATACTTAAAATTAAATAAAATGAATAAAATTATAAAGTTCAGGTACCTTTATGTTTAATAAAATACCCTATTAGGAAACTTAAGATTAAAGGTTACTAGTATAAAAAGAAAATCAATAAAATTATTTTTATTGTAAAATATATTATTACACATATAATAATCAATATGTACATACAAAATAAAAATTCTACATCTTTCTTTTAAAGTTCCTTTTCAGTTTCACTTTTAGCAATAGAGATAGTAATGAACTAGCTTTTACTATCTTTATCACTAAATGTGACTCTTCTTATATTTTTGAATCTGACTTTCTTCGCAGGTATATCTGGCTGTTTTCTTGGAGGTATATCTGGAGGTAGATCTGATGATCTTCTTGGAGGTAAATCTGGTGGTTTTTCTGGCAATTCTGGTGCTGTAGGTTCCATTCTTTCGGTTCGAGATGTTGACTGTCTTGTCTGAACAGGTGATCTTTCTATCATCGTATATTGATGTTTTGGTCTATACGACAAATCTTTTTCTTTACCTCTAGTTCTTCGAATAGGTTCATCTACCGGTTGTGATACTGGTAATGCTATTGCTTGTTCTTCATCACCGAACATTTCTTCTGTTCTTCCGAATATTGGTTCATCTGGTTCTAATGTAGCGTGTTTTATTTCACTTTCTTGTGCTGGTTCTGCTACTGGTTCCATATGTTCATCTACAGCTTCAGGTGCTTCTTCTTCCACGTTAAATTGTGATTCCTCCGTTATATTTCTATTTGTTTTAGGTGTTCTCAAGTAAATTACTCTAGTTTCACTTTCATCATCATCAATATCTTCATGTTTTTCATACTTATTATATTTATTTTGTTTCTTCTTTCTTAAGTTAACATTAATTTTCTGTCTTGTGTCTGAGGATATATTTATATCGGTTTCTTTATTAAATTTCTCATCTTTTCCTCGTGTTCTAGCTACTTTAAAGTTATCTACATTTACTCTATATATCTTGCCTGTTGTAGGATCTCTTAAGATATAGGTATTACTTGTTTCAAATTCATTCCCGTAAGCTTCAATTCGAAATGGACCTCTCCATTTTCGGAACAGTTTAGGTGATAGGTGTGGTGGTTTGATTCTCTGAGTGTACACCAAATCTCCTATCTTTATCGGTCTATCTTTTGCCGTTTTGCTGTTCTGAGTCGAATACTTTTTAACTTCCTTTTCTAATGTTACTCTGGCTTGTCTTCTTATTTCCTTAATTCTTTCATACAAATTTTCTATCTTTTCATCCTCCTTTATAGGCTTAGGATCTTTAGATTTTATTAAGGTTTCGGTTGGTATGTCTGACGGCATACGCTTCGTGTAGCCATAGAGTAAGAAATGGGGATCTGTTTTAATGCTACCGTTGTATGTATTATTTATAGCTGCTTGGGCCAAAGGTAAATATTGGTCCCAATCGCGCTGATTATCTTTGACGTAACATCTCAGAAAGTTCGCTATATTTGCGTTTGTAGTTTCGACAAGACCATTGCTATTGGCGTGGTAGCTACTTATTTCTACCTTTTTAATCTTAAACTTTCTGCATATACCTTTCATGAGTTTTCCTACAAATTCCAATGCATTGTCAGAGATTATTGTATCTGGTACGGTGTGACATACTACTATTCTATCTATAAAAACATCTACTATTTTATCACTATCTCTCGATTTTAATGCTACTAATTCTACATATCTTGTTAATTGATCTTTAAATACTAGTATATATTTATTTCCTTTTGATGAAACTGTTAATGGACCCATTATATCCATAGCAATCTTTTGGAATGGTTGTTCTGCTAAAGGATATGTTTTTATTGTTGCCTTTTTAGGCTTAGAACCTTTCGCTTCTTGACACGTATGACAGCTCTTACAAAATTCTTCTACTATTTTTCTAATATTTTGAAAGTGATATCTTCTTTTTAGTTTTTCTAGAGTTCTTTCTGTCCCACTATGACCTTGAATAGAGTGGGTCATATCAATGGCTATATCAATTAAAGATTTGGGTAACCATATCTTATAATTTTCTTTAATTTTTATATAAATCATATTTCTAAAGAATTTCAAACCTTTTATCTTTTTACCCTTTTGTAGCTCTTCGTATTCTACCTTCATTTCGACTGCCTTTCTTTGTTCTCTTGAAATCGTTGCGGTATCTAATGTTAAAATTTCATCTGTTTTATCTATATTTTTAATGTTATTATTAACCTTACCTTTATCTGTTTCTTTATCTTTATTATTGGAGTTCTGATTTTTCTTGCTTTTAAAACTATTATTTTCTTTAGGATGGTGCTCTATCATATTGAGTTTTTCTTGTCTCGTTTCTTCTGCTCTTATTTCTTCATCATCTATTTCACCTGTATCAGGGATATATCTGGACAAGAAATCTGCAACTGAGTTCTTCGTACCTTTTATATGTTCAAAGGTTGGATTGAAATCTGATACTGTTAAAGACCATCTAGCTAATCTAGCTGTTGGATAATCTTTCTTAGTGAATATTGCTACTGCTGCTGAATGATCAGTTTTCACTTTTATTTTATATCCATATATTAAGTTCTTAAACTTTCTCAACGCAAAGATGATTCCCAAACATTCCATCTCCGTAGGGGCGTAATTCTTTTCCGCTTTTGACAAAGTTCTGCTTGCAAAAGCTAAAGGTAATTCTTCTCCTTTATCATTCTCTTGTAGTAATACTGCTCCTAAACCATGTATGGATGCGTCGGTTACAACAATAAATTCTTTGTTGAAATCTGGATATTGCACGATTGATCTTGCTAGCAATAAATCTTTCAGTTTATTCAATGATCTTTCTTGTTCCTCTCCCCAAATGAATTCTTGCTTTTTCTTAAGTAGTTTGGTTAGAGGTTCAGCAGTACTTGAAAAGGTCGGTAGAAGCGTTCTGAAAAATCCAAAGAAACCTAAAACTGAACGTACTTCTGGGACGCTAGTAGGTGTCCTTATTTTCGATAAAGTTTTTAGCTTCTCAGGGTCTACAGTGACCCCTTGACCTGAAATCAAGTACCCTAAAAATACTATTTCTTTCTTGAAAAATTGGCATTTTTCCAATTTAACTTTGAAGTTGCATTTCCTCAGTGCTTCGAAAACTCTTGATAGGCTATTGTAATGAGAAGGTACATCTTGAGAGTATATTATTATATCGTCAATGTATGATAGACAATCTATGCCTAGCAATCCACTTAATACCAAACTCATCACCCTACTGAAGACAGCGGGGGATTGTTTCAAACCCATTGGCAGGACGCGCGGTTGATAGCATCCTCTCTGTGTTCTAAATGCTAGTAAGGGTCTACTCTCTTCGCTCAATGCTATCTGGTAGAAGCCATCGAGAACGTCGACACAGCTGAATATACTAGCTCGTCCTAGTGAGTTCACCGTATCCTGGATGAAAGGAATAGGGAAGCTGTCTCCTACAGACCATTTATTTATCTTCCTATAGTCGACACAAATCCTGGGGCGACTTCCAGACTTCTTCGGTATCACTAGTAATGGACTACTGTGGGGAGACACTGATGGTTCAATCAGGTTCTTCCTCAACTGGTCCTCTGTCCAGTTATTAATATCTTTCACAAAAGATCTAGGTTGCTGATACTGCGGAGTGAACAGGACCTTTGGGCATTTCTCATCTAGTTCTAGTTTAAATTGGTAGTTGGGGAACTGCCCTATGGGATCATCTGCCAGTCCCACAACGTCTCTGTTTTTCATGAGAAAATCAATAATGTTTTCAAGTTCCTCAGGTCGTTGTAACACTCTATACTTTTCTTCATCCTTCGTCAGTATCTCTTTGTATGTCATATATAATTCTTTCTCCGATAACCCTTCAGTTATTGTGGGTATCTTCCGTTTTTTATAATCTTTTCTGGACTCTTGCATGGTTTGTGCATGTATTTGCTTCATCATGGTATTGCGTGTTGCATTGACTCTTTCTATTTCTGAATGATTTCTTCTCAAGACTGGATAGGCTGTTGTTATGGCTTCACCCTTTATTATTTCAATAGGGCGGCTCCCTAAATTAATCAGCTCTATAATTATATTACCTTCCTTCACATTTGATAAAGTACTCCGTATAAAGATGGCTGCGCTGCCTCTAAAGGCATCAGTTGGTACTGTAATTACCATGCTGTTGTCAGGTAATTGTTGTGCTTTTTCATCTTCAATTTTAGCTTCTAAAATGTATTTAAATTTAGGTAAAATTCTTTTATTATTATTAAGTTTAACTATACACATTGTATCTGTGTCTTCATATAAATCAGGTTCTGCATTTATCTCAGGTGTGTATTTATCTAAGTTTTTACCATTAGCATTTATTACCAACAACTTTTCTTTTATTCTTTCTTTATCTACTTTTGACATCACTTGTTCATTGTCAGATTGGAATCGAGAGTCTTGGGCTACAGTCACTTCTGTTGAGGTCTTTAAGCTCTTCCCAATCGAGTGCAATGACTGACGATCATTGACGGACTCTGGGACCCAATTATCTCTCTCCTCCTCACTGTCATTCCACAAAGTAGTGTCGGGTGCACATCTTTTCTTTCTATGTTTATGATGTGACTTGAGGCGATTTCCTAAGTTTCTCTTACTTGTAGTTGAAGTTGATGCTTGTTGGCTGATCAATTCCAAGTTCACATCTGTTTCAATACCAGTTTGGTTCCACTTAAGTTCACCTCGGTTTGGTGTTATGGTATTAAACGTCTTACGTACCATTGACGTACACACAGGCTGTGTGATTTGAGTTTCAGACCTTGTACCGCCATACTGGCCTCTTAGCGGGTGCAGATTGCTTGTTTGTAAGCATTCCACAACTTGAGTGTGTTGAATGGCTGAGTTTTCAGTGCGGGTTGCGTCACTCTTCCATCTTCTAGCCCTTTTACCATTCCTGGTTCTCCTTCTATTCGTTTTGGTATATCTTGGTATTTCGGTGCGCGCTTCCTAATATCTCTATACCAATTTGAATATCCAGGAGAGTTCGGTGTGTATCGTTGAGCATTGGATGGTGCGGTGCGGTACCGTACTGTATTGTCACCATCAACCAATATCTTATTTTCAGAATCTCTTCTATGATTGGAGTGATTGCTATGATTGCTATGATTACTATGATTCCTCCAATACTTTCTCTTCCAACTATGGTTGGGGTTTCTGGCAAAATTCCTTTTAATACTATTGCAACGGTCAGAGCTCTGATCATAACCGTGCTGATCAATTGCTTCAGAATTATATTCATAATTCTCTTCATCATGATCGAATTGTATCGTTTGATCAGATGGATGAGGAATAAAATCCTCATAATCTAACTCGTGAGCGCTGTGCTCATTCTCACTATAATTATTTTCTATGTCGGAATCAGATGATTGACCATTATGCTCATTCTCATCATAGGATGTGTATGAGTCTTCATCTGTATCTTTGCCAGTGCGCTGTATCATATTTGCCGATTCAAACGCGTACTCCATATGAGTGCGGTTGTCGCCACTCTGGACATCGCTTTCAGAGTCCTCTTCAAAGGTGTCTGACTCTTCTTCCTCACGGATTACAGGTAGATCCGGAGTTCTTGAGACTTTATAACAATACAAGTCACCCTCAAAGACATCAGCCATGTGAGTCTGAGGCGGTCTTTTATATCTCTCTCTCTACTGATATCTTCGTACCAGTCTTCGGCATCTTCTTGGCTGTTTCTTGAGTACCTATTATTATTATGGTACCAGCCTCTATTTCTGCGCTTATTTCTGCGCCTATTTCTATAATTTCTGCGCTTTCTATTATTTCTCTGCCAGTTCTTTCTATTATTACATCGGTTAAATCTTCTGCCTCTCCGCCATACAGGATTCGGTTGTCGTCGCCATTGGTCTGCACGGGCATAGTTATAATTACTATGGCATCGGCCCGATCTCTTATTCGGTCTACGACGTCTTATATTCTTCCTCCGTTGCTGCCAGCGATTCTCCGTTGTTCCTGATGTCTTATTCTCGCAGATTATATTCGATCGTTGGTTGGAACATTCCTTGTCCACCATTTTCGCGGATAGTTTTACCTTTTTGTCTACCATTAAAGGTATCGGATTATTCCAATCTATTCTTGAACCTGTGCCACTTTCCTCCTTGAAATAGCACTTCCTATCCTTAAAATCGAATATGAGTGGGGTCTGTGACAATAAATCACAGCCTAAAATGAGATTACCTTCGAAATCACAGTTATCTCCTACAATCACAAATTTGAACTGACATGATCTATTAGCTATCTCTAATGTAAGTGTGGTGATTCCGTACACCTGTATTACACCCTGGGTAATACTTTCTAAGTTAAGTTTAATGTCTTTGGAAATTAAATCAAAACTACCTTCTAAATCGTTAAAGTGTGTGTATTTAAGAATGTTAAGGGACGATCCTGTATCGATAAAAGCTTGTTCTTTATGATAATAATTATTATTATTGCTTAAAATATTACAATTTAAATAATATGCGGCTACTCTGGTGCGGTGTGGTGCAAGATGGTCTCGCTCCGCGTGGCTAATATTACACACTTTGTGCGGCAATGGTGTCTTATCATCCATATTAGAAGCTACTCTGCCGCGTGGTGCTTCCTTGAATAAGTTATTTATTCTTGTGGCGCGTCTCGCGGTGCGCATGCGCGACGCCTTGCCTTTTCTAAAAAAGCTTTGTTCTGTACCTTAGCACACTGCTCCTTTTTATTGAGCTCCGCCATTTCATAATCTGATCCGCTTTCGCTTATTATACGATGGGTTAGCTTTCTTGCCATTTTCTGATCGCCTTTCCCTTGGTTGGGTGTCTCACCCCTTTCCAATATTTTGCAACTTTTGTGCACATTACCTCTAATGTACTCTGCTTCGTCCGAATCTACTTCTGAACTGGACGGCTCTTCATATGAGTCTCTTAGAAGCTCTTCCTTAGACAGCATCGTTCGCTTTCTGTTATTCTGCATAGGAGGAGTTCCTGCTTCAGAAACTACTGCATCTGACACTTTATTTACCTTATACTCATTGCGATTTGCCTTTTGACTTGCTCCCTTTTCTGGAGTGAATCTCGGACTGGGGGAACTACTGCCCCTCCTTGATCTATTAAATTTATTCCAACGTACCCCTCTCGTGGGCGTTGTATCATCTCCTACTTCATTGTTAGTTGACCATGTCTGTGGTCTTCTTGGCATAGGGCTTGTACTTCTAAATCGTTGCCTTTGCCTACTACTACTTCTAGCTCTACTATTTCTGTACTTATAGGAACCGGGATTATTATTATATACCCTGGGATATCTGTGATCCCTGCTGTAATGAGGATCGTAATTACCTCTTCTGTATTTGCGGTCATAATCTTTTGGCCAATTATTGCCAGGTTTTTTGTACCTTTCGGCTGAACTTGCTGGTCTAAATTGTGGTCTATTACCTCTATTGTCAAATCTATTCTCATTTCTCTTTATCCCTCTCTCAAAGTTATCTCCTATCGCACTTATTTTGTCTTCAGCTCTTCTTCTATTGTCTATTTTCTTTGCACTAAGTTTACTTATCAATTCAGAAGCTGTATTCTCTTTTGTAAAAATCTTTGCTACTCTCTCTTTGGTCTTTGCATCTGTGAACTTCATGTAAGTATTGCCCCATAACATTACCCTTCTCATCTCTTTACTCACTACTATACCATATCTCAATTCAAGTTCTTCAGAGAACTCTGTCACTAGTCTTCTTAATTTGTGACAAAAAGTCGCTAGGGTCGAACTTTTGCTCCATTTCATTGTTGTGAATTCCTCAAATAACTCCCATACGCGAAACGATGTCATAGGAGCTAAATTTTCAAGCAATATCTTCTTAAATTCATCGTAAGAAGTCGTTTCAGAAAGCTCTGGGGTTGCTTCTAGCGCTATTCTTGCTGAAGAGTTTGCATCTGCGCTTATATGTACAAGGGCGCAAGTTATTTTTTCTTGGTCTCTGGTGATACCCTCCTGAGCAAAGTTGTGCTCGAGTATTTTTAACCAGGAGTTCACATGGGGACCAGTGGATGCGGCACCGATTGCAGGGGGCCCATCCAATATAGGAATTTTGATTTTGGACATAAAAAGTCGGTTCACATTTACTGCCGTCATATTTTCTCTCTCGCTACGTTCGTCTTCTCCCGTCATATTTAAAGGATTCTCTAACGCTAATGTAGGTGTGTGTGTTGGTGTGTGTGTGGGTTGCTGTGTAGTTACTGTTACCGGGGTCTCCGGGGGACTAAGTGGTGATCTCTCAGGAGTGATAGGTCTATCTGACCCTTGGGACATTTACTACCGAGCCTTCTCGTATTGGCTCTCTACTACTTAAATTATATTAAAAGTTTTACTACTTTTAGTCCTCGTGACTACACCAAAAAATGAAATATATATATATATATATATATATATATATATATATATATATATATATATATATATATATATATATATATATATATATATATATATATATATATATATATATATATATATATTAAGTTATATATATTTGTTATATATATATATATATATATATATATATATATATATATATATATATATATATATATATATATATATATAATAAAAATATAAATATATAAAAAATAAAAACAAAAATTTATATATATTTATATAAAAACTGAAAGCACCATCCCTATTTATTATCCTAAGCAGATTCCCCTTATTCTCATTCGTAACCTTATATATATATATATATATATATATATATATATATATATATATATATATATATATATATATATATATATATATATATATATATATATATATATATATAATAAATAAAGAACATAAGTGGGAAGGTAAAGAATTACTGCCTTCACGAGGCCATATTTAGGTGAGAAAATATTGGGAGTATATATATATATATATTTATATATATATATATATTTATATACTCAAATCTCTATCTACTTATTATTCACCTTTTTATACTTTAAAGAAATCGGGTATTTTTAAATTTGACGTAGGGGGTTCGAGAAAGTATGACTCTATGGTGTTTTGATATAAAATGCAAACAAGTATTACAGCGTAATATAGAACAATGAATATACAAGTTGTTATTAAGGAGTAAGCGTTCTCGCTCATAAAATTTAAAAGTTAAAACTTCTTGTGTGTACCCAAATAGCACACACACACTTATGTGTATTTACTTTCTTACGCACATGTGTATATTTATATATATATATATATATATATATATATATATAAATATATGAAGTTATG
>JABUQX010075893.1:0-31894 GCA_015478945.1 Trachelipus rathkii
TATATGTACAATTTCACACCTACAGCTTCTTTACTTTACTTTTTAACGGACTATTTGCAATATCAACCTCTTCATTATATATTATATTATATATATATATCCACATTCACTGTTAACATTTTTAACTTCCATCTTTATAGTCTAACAATATCAACTAATGCTTATCTTTTTATATTACATACGTTAATAGCTAAACTAAATACTAACAGCTTTTTCACTTTCACCTATTGCTTTACTACAGTTTTCTGTAGTTGTTAATCAACCTTATTCACTAATATTCAATATACTTAACATTATTTGTGCAAAAGGGCATCTTAAAGATAACTATATTATAATACCTTTAATTATATAACCTATATATATTTCTATATATATTATGTTTTAACACGTTAACTTACTCACTCTTTAAAATTTCATACCTCATATTACCTAATCATTATTTCTCGCTTATCCTCTCTACCATCCAATATATAGCATAAAAACAACTAATAATGATACCGAATATATATAATTCCATACTATATATACCCTATACTCACTGATTTATAACATCTACCAGAGCATCTATACTTAAATCTTATTTAACACCAACTACATAAAATCAATAATCATAAATTTTCACTTCCGAATATACCATCTTATATTCACATAACCTACACAATAACTCTAGCAATAACCTTATATATAAATATACTTATCTTTGTTTAATAAGTAAAAGTTATATTAAACACTACATTAATCTCCTTCATTCATATCTCACACAGTAAAATCAATTACACCTTCCGTACCTAATATCTCTCCAATTATTTTCACTCACCACGACACATATTATATATAATCAATATACGAAAGCAATTGACGCCTTCAGTATATTATTATCAACCTTTGTTTAGATTCACTTATACCTTATATTCAACCATTTAGGTCACCCAATTAACAATCTAATCTGAGACTACCCTTTCATTCCTCATACCAATCAACATCAATTTACATGATAATTTAATCGATATGAATACAATAATACATCATTACTATTCAACTCACATTAACCTATATATCTAACAAAACGGATCCAAATATGTCACAATCATATATACTTAAAGCATGCCTGACCTTTCCAAACTTATAAATTAACCATAGAAATCTAGTTAATTACTTATATATACACACAATACATCTACCTATTAATAAGTTCCTGTACCACAGGTATCACTTCGAGTGACAATATATAATTAGCAACACTCCTCCTCTCATATCCTGTGTGAGTATCACACAGCATATTCACACTATTAGTTCACACCACTTATACTAACTACTACTACTGACTACACGCATAATTTCTTATGGTGTGTTTTTTTCTGTTGATGCATCTTCTGGGTGGTTTTAGGTGGTGGGTGTTGGCGAAATGTTTAATTTAAACGTCGTCTGAAGAGAAGGGTTCTATACCCTGGAACACGCCCCGAACGCTCCTCATATATAGTTCTGATCCGTTCTCCCATTAGTTCTTTTATAGATTTCTAGTGAATACAACACGAGGCTGAACGGATAATACTATAAAAGAATTCACACCACTTTTCTTTTTTACATAAGATCTTCACAGTCTCTCTCTCTCTACTTCCATTCTCCTCCTCTCTCTCCTCTTCTCTAATACATTTATATTATTCTCTTCCTATGACTATCTACGCAGCTTCGAATAGACCTCTATCATTACTCTCTCTCTCTCACATCTTATACCTCAAAATTCTCTTCTATCTCTATCTCTATATATATATCTCTCATCTACTCTTCATCATCTCTATCTACTTTTGACTAAATTATTTTAATTAATAAATGAAAAACTAATGTGGCAAAGATATTTTTTCTCATCGTTCCTTCACAATTTTAATTATATAATTTTCAGAATTTATTCGAGTATATCGCTCTTATTAAGTTAATTATTTTGAAGGCAGCGTTGAATTGTATTATAAACACTTACTTTATATTTAAAGATTTTATCTTAGAAGAGACCTTGTGATATGGCACTTGATTATACTATCACTGCTCATTTAATAATCATTTTTGACGGTCATCTGAGTGAAAATTAAGTTCATGATCGCAGTGCCTGAGGATATTGTTAGAAGGGTAATTTTATTTGTTTGCGTGTAGTTGAGTGTATTTGGATGGTAAAATAAATCAATTATAAATGTAATAAAAATGAGAATACGAGAACTTAAACATATTTTAGTGTAAGAAAGAATCATCATTCATATATATTTTATAAAAACCTTTTTCAATTATATATCTTTTATTTAAGTATACATTCTAATATAGGGTTATTATACTCTATTAAAATATTTCATCTTATACATCATCTTATATATTACTTCATATATTAATGAGTATATATATATATAGGAGATACTTTTATTCACAAATTATTATTTAACATATTAGAAGTTACTTATATATGAAATATTACATATTATTACGTATATAGTTCTATATTATATAGTATATAGTGATCATATTTAATTTTTACTTATTTATCAAGGAATCTAGGATCCAATATTTGGCAGAGCGCTATATAAAACCATGGGTATATTTCTTTCCCTTTTTTGAAAGAGAGATAATTTTTTCTCGAAGGCCATTTGCAACAATAAGAGTTGAGGTAATTTATTCCAAAGCCCTGCCCTGGCAACACCTTAGTATTAGTTTTTTTTTTTTTTTTTTGTATTTAGTGAGTTTTTATTAAACTTTATTTTTTTTTTTTTCTCTTACTTTTTTTTTTTATATTTTTATAGCATAACCTACTATACTAAACTACATAATACTCTTAGTTTGAAATTTTACGCCATAGAGGCAGCATGTGATTTTATTTGTTAATTACTTATTGTTTTAAACATATATTGAGAGAGTACTCTCGAGTACTAATTTATTTGACATCCTCGATAAATGATAAATATCAAGCAGTTTTCTCTTTGCAATTATAGCTCTACTCTTACGAGTACACATTTATTGTTAGAAGTGATTTCTTGCACGTTGCAAATGTAATTACGAGTATCCGAGCATAAAGCAAAATATTGTGTTATTCTCTGAATTTTTAGGGTCACAATTATGTAGTAGATAACGTAGACGTTGCCTCCTGAAGAAACGTCGATTATCTTTATAGGCGACTCTATTTACCTATGTTAGTGGTATTACAGGTAACAAAGTTCAGATACTTAAATTACAACTTTAAATTTAAAGATTATGTTTTAGTCTTTTTTCGATTTTAAATATATCATTAATGAATTTTTCATTTTGCAAGAAATATACATTAGAGATGACAAGTGTGAGTATGAACGCATCTCTACATTCTGTAAATAAATTCTTTTCTCCCTCTATCCTTGTTCTGCCTCTCATTTCACTCTCCACCGTGTCTCACGTATTTCAAGGTGTCGTTGCATATTAAAACTGGAAACAGGAAATCATCATCCTTCTTCAACTTATACTCTCCTCTTGAATTTATCTTCCTCTCCAACAGTGTGTCTGAGTTTTGGTGAGCTCTGTGCTTATTTCTTTTCTCTTGCTAAAAGACCGACTGAGATTTTCAGAACTCTGCTTAAATGTTTTAAAATTCGATTTTTTTAAATATTAAACTTTCTTTCTCTCCTCTACTGTGCTTTCCCCTAACAAGAAGAGATTTTGCATCCTATATGAGAGTGAGACGCGACATTTATAAAAAGGTCTTAAAAAAAATTGTAAGATGGATTTCTGTGGCTGTGATTTTGTCCAATATTTAGTTTTTTACAAATGCGTAATAAACCTCTTCAGTCCGTTGTATATATATATAGTATTACAGTAACTTATTATATTTATATACTAGTATATATATATTAGCTACTATCTATAAGGTATTTCTGTTAATCTATAGTATATATACTAAGGGTTGATACTCTATATGTAATATATATTATTATTTATTATATACTTAAAAATGAATAAATATTTCTATTATAATATAGATAGATATTTATATTATATATGAAAAAAAATGATATTTATAGATACGATATGAATAGTAAATCTGTTGATTCATAACCTAAGTTCGGGCTCTGTTCATACATATACCACTTTATGTGAATCAATTTAGATAAACGCAAACTTGTTGTTCATTCTCCATAATCTAGAAGAAACTTAGGTTCATTCTAAGTTATTGAGCGGAACTGATGAGAGTAGGGTTCCATTAATCCATTATCCATAAAGGAATAGTCACTTCTAGTCACATGAGGGCTTCCATGACTCCATGTAGGTTTAAGGTGAGTGCGGTACTTTGGTGAGAGGGAAACCTTTATATTTCTATCCCATGTAGGTTGTTACGTGAGCCTAAACTTCCGGAGGCCGGTGTAGACACTAAATCCATTTCATATAAAACTTTCTAGGCGGCTACTTGGGGCTATAAGGTATATTAGGTTATTAAGAATAAATTAGTTTTTTGTTAGGTAGCCAGATTTAATAATAATGACAGTGAGTAACTATAATCTAATAATAGCACTAGTATTATTAAGTATTATAAATTAAATATTAATTATTTAGTTATTCCCATACAATTATAATATTATATATATATATAAGGTATTATTATTATATTATCTTATATCTTAATATTATTAATATAATATAATAATTATATATTAATTATTATTATTATTTCGAAATTTTATTTCGAATTTAATATATTATCTCAATTATTCTTCTGATATTAATCGATATAGTTCGAATATTATCGAAATTTATATTTGCGATTACATTTGAATGCAGCTTGATAACATATTGTTAAATTTTTTACCCATAACAATTATAACTATTATCATTATTCATATATCATTTAATTATATATTATCATTATTAATCTATCATTATATTATATAATATAATATATATATATATTATTTATATATATATATATATTATATATATATATATATATATAATATATATATATATATATATATATATATAGTACTCATGTGGTGTTTAAAAAATAAATGTTTTGAAGAGGTAAATCCATAAAATATTTTAAATTTTCTCTAATAAAAATTTAAAAAACACACACTTTTTTCCATATGCTTATCTATAATTAACTCAATGAGTTGTTGACGTTCTCACATAAATCTCAATAAATATAAAAAATTTTTTTTTGGCTGGCTTCGGAATTAAAATTTTTATCGAGTAATATTTTTATTAGTATATAATTATTATCGATTATGATTTGTATGTACTTGATATTTATTCATGATAATTAGATTATATATTAGTTATTTTATTTTCCGTACAGATTTAGTGCCGGTTTACTACAAATATGTTGTCTTTGAGTATAAATGCTGGTTTGAATGTTTATGTAATATTTTGAATAATATTGAGAAGTTATTAGGAATTATATCACAACTAATCTTTTTTTTAATGCATATTTTACCAGAATAGAATGTATTTTAGATATTCTTTTATGAGTGGGTGGTAGTCCTGTGAATCACATTTAATATTATTATGTAATACTCACACACATGCAAATGCGCTTCATATTTTCTCTTCTCTGTTCGACGACACACAATAATGCACACACATCACTCATCAACGAACAACGAGCAACCCTCGATTCACATATAGAATTAAATACCCAATGTATTTACTTACTACATCTGTGGTGAATATTGACAGGAGATACCAAATGATATAAGAATAATCATTACTAACTTTGTGAAGCTCAAGCATATACTGGCATATCATTATATGGATATGAAACTCGGTAAAGAATATATCCATATAGATAATCTGGCTCTACCCATTATTAGGTCCTGTTAATAACTATGTGTCGAAATCTACGTTTATCAGTGGAAAATATAATGGACGAAGAAAAAGTTATTAAAAAATTTGGTATTGTACCTTGGTAATATGTCTTATAGCGGGAAAGCCAATTTGATCACACAGTGACTTGAGATTATTTTAATTGGAGTTTGGTCACAATCAGTTATATGAGGGTAATCATCGCATCGTTTTAATTTTTAAAAAAGCGAGAGAGCTCCACGTAAATTTGGAAATAATACTTATCGGAATATAGGAATTATCATCAATGTAGCGACCTGTACCACATACTCCGACGATTAGTCCCGATCCCCAGTTAGTTCACTACACTCCAGACCTAGCAAGCATTGTCTGATGAAAGAAGATATCCCAGGATTTATGGTGTGTGTAGCACTACACGTGCAGATATAGTGGTTGATTAGAATAATAATATTAGAATAAAAGTATCTATCTATAACATATACAGCCAACAGTTCGCTATACCATAGGTAAGATGATCAATGAATTATTAGTACGAGAGTTTAAGTCTATCCAAGCAAGATTCTGAGCTTTTAGCATCTAGACTAAGTTAAAAGAACTTTATGAAAGAATGTCAAATAAATTAAATTTTTTTCACGGAGACATATTATCTATATTAGACAGCCAATTTAGTGGCAGGAATGTCACATATTTTCATTGTAAGAAGGTTAAGACCTTAAGTATATTACTGTAGGAACCATTTCACTTTGAGGGACTCCTACTACCTAAATGGGATAGTTTACCTAAATATAACCTATATTATATAGATATCCAAGTAAATTGGCGTATTAGGTTTATGGATTATAGGTCATTTTCATATACGAGAATGACTTTGAAGTTTATGTTTTATTTAGTTATACTATATAGGGCAATAACAGCCATTATTAGCTCATACGATTCCAACTAGAGCCTCACTCAATAGCATACACAACACTTGAATAATAGATTGAGAAATAAATTGAAAAATATAAGATATGATTCTTGTTAGAGGATTAGTTGAATAATCAGAAGTCACTAGCAGGTCAAGAAAATGGTCTAAATGCGTTATCTGATTTGAAGTTTGGTATTCACAACTCTTACTTAATGGGTACAGCAAGCGGAAATAATAAACTTATATTTATCAAACTATGATTTCAATATGCTAGATGGGAATTTATGTAAAGGAGAAAAAAAGAAAAGGTTAATAAATAAAGTGGAGGAGGGTTAGGGATAGATTCACCTCTAAGACGATAACTTGCTTAATAACCGGGATAAAATATAATTTTATCTTTTGTAAATATGGTGCAAATCAATATTATCATTACGAACCACTGTTTGACAGGGGAAAAATTATTTTCCCACCACTCCACATCAAAAGTGCACTTAGGACTGATGAAGCACATTTTTGTATAAAAGGGAGAGTGCTACCTACTGACAAAGATTGGTGAAATGTTTCAAATACTATTGCAGATTTTTTTCCAGGGTTGGAGTATGGAGAAACTCAAAGCTGGAATATTTAGCGGCGGCCCTCATATTCGCCAAATCATCAAGGATGAACAATTTCATAAATTCCATGACTGATATTGAATGGGAGTGAGTGCCTGGAAAACTTAAAGTCTTATGGTTTGTTGAGAGAGACTCTCTCGGGGCAACCGATTGAAACTCTTGCCATACTATGTAGGAACTTCGGAGCAGAGAGACAAAATGCTTTCAGACTTCTCGAAACAATCTCTCGCGAATATCGACTAATATGAGAATAAAAGTTCACTTTCTACATAGTCCCTTAAATCGGTTTCCGGATAATCTAAGATGTTTATTTCGAGGAACAAGGGGAGAGGTTCCATCAAGATATCAAAGGTGATGGAAGAAAGATATCAAGGAAGATGGGATACACACATGATGCAGACTATTGTTGGAGCCTTCAACGTGATTGCCCACATTCTGCACACAAGACAATCATATAGACCGCGATGGGTATTGCAGTAATGGTGCTTTCATCGTACTGAAATTGAATGTTTGACTCTTATGCAATTTTACAATGTATTTACTGACTTATTCACCTGTAGATGTTTATCTTTCGTGTTTTTTTTTTGAGTTTTTTTTTTGTGAATTACGTTTCAACCTAACATAAATTGTTGTTATTTATGTATTTTTGTGAAAGAAGTAGTGCACTGTATCTCAAAAACCAGACCAGATCAAGGAAAACGGAGGTCATATT
This sequence comes from Trachelipus rathkii, assembly GCA_015478945.1. Taxonomy (NCBI): domain Eukaryota; kingdom Metazoa; phylum Arthropoda; class Malacostraca; order Isopoda; family Trachelipodidae; genus Trachelipus; species Trachelipus rathkii. The sequence continues at coordinate 8,036 of JABUQX010075893.1, forward strand.
CGGAATCAGGGCACAAAGTTTACCGTATATAAAAATGACCTTCAACATGTTTTTGCCCGCAAATCTTTGTTGGACACAGTGATCAACTATATATAGCTTTTACTTGTGTTTCATACAAAGAAAGTTGTGATATGAGATTATCACATTATTTCTTTTAATAGAATATTAAAGTTTGTTTTTTTAACTATTTGGTATATTAATATTACATTTTTTGGTCCAAAATGACAATTCCTCGCTAAGAATTTCTGATTTTTCTTCCCTCTTTGGTATTTTGGGTGTCGCGGGGGTTCTCCCTTCCCCCCTCCCCTACGGGGTTATGGAAAACGTTCCCCCCTCTGTCCACACCGTCCGCTCGAGCCCCCTAAAGAATTTTAATTACGCTGATTCCATATATGTTATTAGTTTTCTTATCTACCCTATCGTAGTTTTGGAGATATTAAAAAAAAATAAAAAAAAAAAGTAAAATTTTTTTTTTCATTTTGCATTTTCCATACAAATTTCATACGCTGATTTCCATATATGTTATCAGTTTTCTTGTACCTATCTTAGTTTTCAAGATATCATGCGGGTAACTTCCTTTAGTTTGGCCTATATATATATATATATATATATATATATATTATATATATATATATAATATATATATATAGTATATATTATTATATGATATTATATATATATATATATATATTATATATATATATATATATAATATTATTATTATATATTATATATATATATTTTATTGGTATTTAAGAGTTTATATAGTCTTTTCGTGAAGGCGACACTCATCGAAACCTATATATATATATATATATATATATATATAATATATATATATATATATAAATATATATAAATATATAATATATATTTATATATATACTATATATATTATATATATATAATAAAATACTAAATAATATTTTATCATATATAAAATACATATAAAATTATATACTATATATATACTAATATATATCAATACATACTACAATATATATATATATGATTGTATTAAAGAGTATATAGTCTTTTTGCTGCAGGGGTTTAACCCTGTACAGTGTTACACGAAACTCCACAGTTAAAAAACGAAAAATATGTATGACTTATTTTCAAGACGAATGTATATTTTACAAAAGAAATCAAAAATCATATATTTTCAGGTGTATATAATTTGGCTGGAGATACCTCATTTTTTACTTAGATCCATTTTTTTTTTTTTTTTTTTTTTTTTTTTTTTTTTTTTTTTTTTTTTTTTGTATTGCTACAATTAAAAAAAACATTTCTTTTTAGTAATTGTTTTTTATGAATAAGTGAAAATCAGTTATATATACATAAAAAATTATTATAAATATAACTGAAATCCGTAATCTCCCCGAGCACTCACAACACATCTACGTCCTCAAAATAAACATCTCACACACATCGACTGAGATCCCACACCCACATTTTAACATAAGAAAAAAGAAAAACAGTTTTTTTCTTAAAAAAAAAAACATTTTTATTGTGTGCATAACAAAATCTTCATAAAATTAGTTAATAAATGTTAAGCAATAAGTTATCATTTAAATCAGTTTAAGGTTATAGACTATCTTTGTAGTCGTAAAAACAAATTATATATAAAATATCTAAATATATATTTTATCATATATAAAAGTTATCTATATATATATATATATCTAACATCACACACATCTACTACTCACTAATCACATCATATATATATATATATATATATTATATATATATATATATTATATATATATATATATTAAAAATTAACACATCTCAACAAAACAACACATCACACATACATACACACACCCAACGACTCACACTAACCGATGCTTTATAGGGAGTGAGCCCGACGGGGAAACAGATTGGGGGACGTTTTCCATATCCACCGTAGGGGAGGGGCGAAGGAACCCCAGCCCCCGCGACACCCAAATCCAAAGAGCGGGGTTTCCAGAGACCCCTCCCGGAGGGGGGGAAAATAGTTCTACCCTGTCGTTCCCCTTTTCAAGGCCGATGAAGACCCCGACTCCTGCTTATCGGGGCGGTCACCCTTTGGGTTACCATAGTTTAAAAATGTTTTTTTTTTTTTTAAACACACAAAAACCCTAATGGAGCTACACAAAGGGTAGACCACCCGATGAACAGGACAGCACGGGCTATCTCGGCCCTTCCGGGGAACGAACAGTGGTAACACAGCTACCATCAACGTTCCACACACCACTAACACGGGGAGGGTCTTCCGGAACCCCCGCACTTTGGTATTTTGGGTGTTCGCGAGGAGTTCCTATCCACGCACCACTCCACCACCTACGGGGTTATGGAATAACGTCCCCAATCTGTTCCCCGTCCGGCACCTCCACGAACCCACCTATAAAGGCCGTGATTATCACTAATACATACTCAATAAATATATATATTATATATATAACACACATCCATAACACACACACAGTACATACATATACATAATACATACATATACATACATACAACACTACCACATGTAAACATACATAATACACACTACCAACCATACACACATAAACACACACATGTATACCATACATAGTACATACCATCCATACACAACACATGTATAAAATTATATATATTAGCACTATATAAAAATGAGGTATATAATACAGAAAATATATATAAATATAATACGTGATATATTTATTTCAAACTATTTATATATATATATAATAGCCTCACTAATGAAAGTGTTGTAAGCCTACTATATCTACGGTCATGATTAGATATAACTAGCATCTTCCTGTCCATTTAAATACCTAATTAAAGATCACTTTAATACTATCACAGTAAATTTCATCCAGATCATTAGTACTATTGAAGGTATTGTGTTATATAATGTAAAGTAATCTATTGGGTTGATTAATGCTAATATAGCAATGTAGTTGAGTAATAGGGTCGTGATGATCACCTACTAAATATAGTCTATTATTTCTCCATTATAAATAATTATCAAAGTCAGCGGCGGATTACTCATGATAGTATTATATATATATATATATATAATATAAATATATATATTATTAATATATATATATATAGTTTATTATTTATATAAAAATATATATATATATATATTAAAAAAAGTTATATATAATATATAGTATTATATATATATATATATTACTTATAAATTAATATAAATGTATATATATAGAGAGATCTTTTTATAATATATATTACATATAAATAGTATAATATATAATTTATATATATAAACAGTCTATTACATTTTAAAATATTACTGTATTAATTATTAAGCAACATAGACGTATCTATTGCTTTATCCTTTAACTCAGGTGTTAAAATATTATAATATCAATATATATCACTATTTAAAGAACTCATATACTGATTCTTTCTAACAACAAATATAAATAATAGCATTTAATAATCTATTAAAATAATGCATATATCATATATAGCATATTTTAATAAATGTTTCAAAATACATTATATTCTAAGATATTATATAGTATATATATTCTTATTTTACATTTCGGCAGCACAAAAATAAAAACTTAAGTCCATGTCAAGTGAAAATTTTATGAAACAATACATTGATATTGTAATTTTAAATCGATTAGTTGTAAATCGATTAATTGTAATTAGATCTGATAAAATACAAAACCAGTGGTGCCAATTTTTGGTGCATTTTTGCAATAGATCTAGTGCGTTTAATGACTACTTAAGTGCACAAAATAAAAATTTTGAAGAATAATCGATCGAATTTTAATCTTGATTAGTTATAATTATACAATTTTTTAATGAGTTTTATATTAGTCACTTTACATGTGCAAAATTTAACTGCTTTTATTGCTTATTTTACTCTTTATATTGTTTGCTCACTTTTCTAATGTACACACATCGAGATTAGAATTAATTTTGGCATTTTTTTATCATTTTCGTTTTTAATAAAATCTAGTACTTCTCTATATTTTGAGTTGTACTCCAATCACATTATCTGATCAAGAAACCTGTGTATTCTAGTATATTACCTAAAACACCAGTTTCTTGCAGTGAGAGGATCCTCAAGTCTATTTCCTGTCGGCATTGTAAGACATTGTAGTATTCAGAAGCGAGTGTATGTTAAGGGCTCACTGTGGAGATGGTTGAGTCAGTGAGAGTTATCTGGCTCTATAAAAGAAATAGAATTTTTTACGTGACTTCTATGATATATTATCATACATATTGCCTTCCATAATATCCGCACTCTGGAACAGCTTATCAGCTAGAGGTAATTATTTAGTTTTAGTGCCTCAGCTCCGATTTTCACAGTTTTCACTGTAGATGCACATATAGTAATAAGTAGTATAAGATTATCATACTGTACAGTTATGATTATTTAAGTTATCCAAAATTTTTATTATTGCTTGTTAAGCTTATTTTCCGGAGTACGATATAATATATATATTATATATATTATATATATATATTAATATATATATAATAATATATATAATAATATATATAAATAATTATATATTATTATATTATAATATATTTAATATATAATTATATTAATATATATATAATATATTAATAATTAATATATATATTATAAATATTATATATATATATATAATATATATATTATATATTATAATATATATATATATTTATTTATAATAAAAGTTTAACACCTCACTGGAGGCTTAGACCCTATTCAATAAGAGTGATGGAACTTCTAGGTAATTTTACTACCTAGGAATCGAAACTAGGATTACGGAACTACTCACAGTGAGCGTACACGTTGCACATGTGTAACTATATATCGTCGCATCTAAATAAACCGTATTGTGGCGGAAGACCTTATTTGCGCCACCAAGAGTTAAAGCAAGTATAGCAATAATAAATATATAATATAGTGAAATAAAATGAGTTATGGGTAGTATAAGTATATAGTAGACTGAACGGGGTGAGTGAGTATTGGATGTATATATTGAGTTAGGGTATAGGTGATAAGGTGAAAGGGAGAGAGGTGCCCAAGAAAAAGGGTGAGTGAGGTTGGGGTTGGGTGAGGGAGAGTGGAATTATAAAGGGCTTTTGAAAGTAATTTTGACAGATCGGAGTTATAGCTCTGGTGCATATATGTAGATGTAGATACAATTCCATATAATAGGCATATATTTAATAAAAAAAAAAAAATATATATGTATGTTTGTGTGTGGGTGTTCAGCGCGAGTTATTTACTGTGTTTTTGATAGTAGCATAATGAAAAGGGTATATGATATAATAAAATGTTGGACTGATTGAACTTAGTGAGAGGTAGTTTTATTTTTTTTTTTAACTATGTGAAAAGAATACATACCTTGATCGCCTTTTTTTTTTTTTTTTTTTTTATTTTTTATTTTATTTATTTTATTATTAATTTTTTTTTTTTTTTTGTCATTTAACGTGAGTTTTTAATATTAGTAATTAATTATTTTTTTTTTTTTTTTTTATAATAATGGATAAATAATAAAGTATTATATTTTAATCGTCCTCAAAATAAATTTATTTTAAATTTTTGTATATAAATTCTCCTGCACATCAGTGTTGATAGCTCAGGATAAAAAGATCAACAAGAGAGCGAATCGGCTAGTTAACCACAGAACACGTAATTAGAATTTTAGTAAATAAGAGTAAAAATTACATATCAAACTATAAAAAAGTTTTATAAAGAGAATATTGTGATAAAATAAACACTGTTATTGGCACAGAGTGGATTAAAATGCAAATAAATTAAGTTAAAATAAAGAGACTAACAGTTACGGGACATGTTGAAGATTGTATATATAACGAGCCCACATAAACTAAAATAATGGAGTATATTTCTCCCGCACACAAATTTTTTATGGGGAACGAACCGAATGGGGGTCTATAGTCCAAAGGAAAAATGCTAATTTTGAAACATTCAGAGCGGCGGTAAAACAGCTTACCATGTTGCTCATAACTCGAGCTAAAGTAAAAAACAAAAGAAACCACACCAAGAAATAACCTTAGTACAAAAGACCACAAGAGCGGGGTTCCGGGAACCATAAGAAAGCCACGCCTTAATCAATAGTTTTAGAAATATTATGATGTTCTCTTCTTCCCTAGTAGTCCACTACTAGAATTATGGAGGACCCACCCCGAGAAAATACCCCCACTGTAAGTACGGAGGGACCGGAGAGAAAAGCGCCGTCAGGTATTCCGTTAGTGATATAAAATACCCCATATAAATACACAATATAATCCCCAAAAAGGAGTACTTTTGGGGAGCATCTCTTTATCTCATCACATTTGCGCAACTTATATCTTATGGACGCACTGCAACTATCTCACGAGAGTCTCACATAAATCCATTTTCTCAAGGCCATAAATACTCTCGCACTGACAGAAAAATTTGATTTAACTACTCACTCATACTCTATAAACTCAACTTTATTTTACAAGGTCTTCCTTAGTCGGTATTCACTTAAAATAATATCTTCCAACTCGCCTTCGTATATACTAACCTATACTATTCACTTTAAGTTGCTTATATATAATTTTTCTTTATACTATTAATATAGCATTAGGTTTGTGAATTGCATCTCAATCCCATATCTATATATCAAATCTAAACTGCATTTAACTTTATCATAATATCGATTATTTATATATTGACTATAAGTCCTTTGCTTACCAATATATACTGTATTAATCTCTCACTAATAAGATTCTTTTTATTTTTTTAATCACCTTTATCTGTTCTAATACTTTACCTTGCTATCGATTCCCCTTATAAAAAATCAGAGTGTATTTAAACGCAATATATCGTTTCACTGTTATTTGATTATTAGTACTAAATGGTTTATGTGAGCATTCTATCGTTATTCTATATCTCAGAGAGAGTATACCCAACCAACTTATCTTCTGAGAGAGAGAGAAATATACTAAAATTTACTATAGTGTTAGTGCTGCCAAAAAGTAAAATTTTACCATAATATATTTTTTTGTAATACAAAGTAAATGTGTTATTATATATCATACCCAAGAAGTAGAAATAAAATAAAATAAAAAAAAAATTAGCAAGTATAAGAGATGATGATATAATTAATCACTATAAAATTTGCAAGTAAAGATAATAAAATATACATACTCTCAAGAATTAACAATTATGGAGGATGATATATAATCATTATAGATTAATTAAGCATATTAAGATATGATATATATCCACTCCCAAAAACAGGGCCTTGACTCTTTAATCATGAAATTTATAGTTCGCTTAAAAATAGAAAATATATAAATGGTTACATATATATTTCCTATATTGTATTCTCTTGTGATTTTTTATCCTCTATCTTTATCTTTATATCTCACGAATATAGACTCACTATATAGGAATTATTGTTATTAAAATCAACTTTCTCAGCTTTTTTTTACTTAACTTTATTGAGATCACAAAAACCATATTGCCATATTATATCATCAATATAACTCTTCTCCTATATATATATTATACTGTATATCCTTTTTTTTTTAAATACACTTTAGAAAATCTTAATGTTTTTGTATCACTTTCATGTACTAGATATATAGAGTCAGACTTTCTTAATTCAAATTGATTTTGATGAGAATTGAATAACATGACATCACAAATAGTCATTTCTCTCTATCATTTTTTCCTTAAAACATCCAAACTACTAATACCTAAGGCTGTCTTACTGTTCGCAAGACTGATTCTCTTACTTCTACACACAAATCCTTATCTCCAATAATATTTACCTGGCTAAGCTCTTTCTCTCACTCACTATAACCCTTTTTTATAACTCATTTTAATTTATTTTCCATATATATACTATATATAATATATAATATAATATAATATAAAATATTATATTATATATATTATATATATATTATATAATATATATATATTAATAATTATATATATATATATATATATATATATTATATATATATTAATATTTATAATATCTATATATATTAATATATATATATATAATATTATATATTAATTAAATTATTATATATATATATTATAATATATTTATATATATAATATTAATATTTACTTTACACACTCATTACCTTACCATGCAATCTATATCAACTTATATATATAGACCTATATATATAGAACATTTTCTAACATAGCATATAACTCACCATCAAATTAACCACGTTTATATAAAAATTATTAAACTGAGAGAGATATCTGAATTTCCTTTCTAGGACTCTAAAACATCTTTTGGATATATATATTATCACGGAATGACAATCATTTGCTTTATAAACTCAATATCCTCTATTGTCATCGTTGTGTGGAGCGAGGGAGAAGAAGAATGGTCCTCTGTGGGTCAAAGTCTTACTTGGCTCGCACGCATATCGAGTAAAGTTCACGCTGTAATATCGTCAGGTAAGAGTGAGCGACTCCGACATAACAGGAAATGTATCGCGCGTAAACAGTGTTTCTATTGAGTGAGGGAGTATATGAACGTTCACTGCGCGAGGAAATATACTTCAACACTTTGAGTAGACTTTTATATTTTTTCTCACTTCCTCTTAAGAGGAGCACCAGGAACATGTACAATAAATTATGTCTCTATTTCTTCACATTACTGATGTCTTTTTCTTGAGAGATAGAGTAGTGGTCGAGCTTGGATTCTTTTATAGATATCCCTGTTTAGAGGCGTGTAAATTTGGAAAAATAATTCAGTAGCGGAGAGAACTATATATTGCAGACTATTATTTATTTCTGTGGTAAGTGCTGTAATACTTTCTTATAGTATATGTAAATAGAATTCGAGCTCTCAGGATAATGTGGTACTATTTCTGTCGACCATCACACATCAGATGAGAGAATAACAATATTGTTGTAGAAAGTCGATTGAGACAGAGGTTGATGGAGTAGTGATGTCCCACTATAATGAACAAGGTGTTCATAAAGAGTGAGAGAACTATCTGAAATAATTTGATTTTTTTAGTATCAGTCTGTAAGAAAAATGTAAGGAATAAAGAATGTTAACGAAGAGAGCACTGTCACTTGAGAAATTGGAGCCTCGGTTTGTGAGAGAAAATTATGTTGATTACTTATGAATATTAGAATATACTGTCTAATTAGTGTCGTATAGCTGGAACAGTAAGTCGCAATAACATGAGAGAACAGTATGACTAGTATTTGTCAATTTTTGAGAGAGGATTTCTTGAAATCGAGTATACTCCTGTGGTACTAAACGTAATTTAATTTTTATTTTTAATAAATTTATTTCCACTTTGCATGGTTTAAAAAAAAAAAAAAAAAAAAAATAAAAAAAAAAAAAAAAATTATAAAAACATTCGATTAAAATTAGTGTTCACAAAAACGCAATAACTTTAGCAAATAATTATAGTAGTATATTAAATAAAGATGAAGAAATTTTAAATTTATCATTTTGAGGAATTTTCAAAAGAATAAAATTAGATGCTGTGATCAAGAGAGAGATCTCAGAGATTATATATGGTCCATCTGAGGGTATAATGTAAATTAAATATAAAAAAAGAGATTGAGAATTTAAAAAAAGCGGAGACATTTAATAATTGTGTGATAGATTAAAACGAAACTTATTTTTTCCAAACAATTTTTATATATTAGTTAACGATAAAGTGATACATTAACCATATTTTCCTAACAATTTCTATTTATTTAATCTATATATATAAGAAATACAAAAGCAACTACCTACCTATTATTATACCTTAATGTTGTAATATACTTGGTACAGAATAAATAAAAATTCACTCACTTTCACTTAAAATGGCCTCTTTTTATCACACACGTTTTAACATACGTATTATACTATACTTACAACTTAATACACTTTACGAGTGCAAGTATTAAGGGCGACTGTCGGTAATAGTTGAGTTGACTTCAATCTGAAAAAATTTAAAAAAATCGATATTTTTTTAAATCTGAAAAAAATCGATATTTTTTAAATCTGAAAAAATCGATATTTTTTTAAAAACTAATCGATATTTTGAAATGGGTATTGAAGCACATCTGCCAGATGTTAGTAATAAAAATTTGCCAATATTACGATATATTTATAAGGAACGTTATTAGGTGTTTCCATATATTATTTCTTTTTACGTTTGAAAAATAAGTAAGATTATGATAAGTTTTGTTAAGTAGACACAGATTTTCTGTTTACTTAACAAAACTTATCATAACCTAAACTTACTGGGTCCTAAACCGAATTTAAACATAAAAAAAATCGGTACAGTGAATATATTTATATATGAGAGAAATTTGGCAGAGGTTTTGTTTTTAGTCCTCTTACAAGGACGAAAGATAAAAAAAAAATAAAAAAAAATAAATAAATAAAAAATAAAACGATTATCGGAAAAAATATCGATATTTAATCAGATTGAACTCAATTCAACTATTACCCGATTGTCTAAGACTATATAACCTAACTCGTATAGAAATATAGAAACAGAAAATGTAGAGAGTAAGCCACCACACCTATTAGAGGCTGTCCCAATATACCGTAATTGATACTTTACCACGTACTACAAGAATAGACGTAGGGCGGACTTTTAAAGATGGCAAATTTGTCCTTTTAAAATTGGTACTTTTTCACTTGTACCATAAAAAATCAGCCTCTCTGATAACTGATTTTTTTTTATAGATGAAATACTTTTTTAGCTTATTCAGTATATTTTCCATCTCTTCAAAACAGGAGATTTTAACAATATTACGAACTGGAAACTTTTAAGTAAGTTCTGAAACTATTTTTCTATCCCACAAATCATCTTATTCGTTTTATTGTTAGTGTTCAAGAATCATGTTTTTATTACAACAAATTAGATATTGACATTTGAGCAACATAGGGAGCGTTGAGTAAAATTATCGAAAAAATTATCGATATTTACAAAACTATTGGTAATAAAAACTTATCGATAGTGAGATAGTACTATCATATTTGGTAATACTAATATATTAAATTATAATAACTATAGGTACTATCGATAGTTTCCCCATATAATATATAATAATTATTAATATATAATATATATTATTATATATTAATATAATATATAATATATATAATATATATAGTAATATATTTAATATATATATATATATAGTATATATATATATATATATATATATATATTATATATTATATTAATATTTATAATATTATATACTATATATATATACATATTAAACATATATATATATAATATAATATATATATACTATATATATATTAATAGCTATATATTTATTAATATATATATATTAATAATATATAAAATTAATATTATATAATATATATATATATATTAATATAAAAATATATATATAATTGATATATATAATATATAAATATTATATATATATTACATATATTATAATATATATATATATAGTATATTATATTATAATAATTATTATATAATATTTATATTATATTATATATATATATATAGAATATATATTAACAGTTAATATTAATATATGCATGATATATATAATTAATTATATAATATATATATATAATATATATATATTAGTAATATATTATATATTATATATATATAATATATATATGTAATATATATACTATATATTAATAATATTAATATGATATGTTAATAATAATATATTAGCCGATTCTGACGAAATATCGATTTTTGTTTTCGATAGTTTGAGGAAAACCTTCGAAAACTGAATAATGTTGCAGTAATCGAAAGGTGATGTAGTAAATGTTGTGTGGGTCTCGATAGCGTAAGCACCAGAAATAGGTATCTTTGAGATGAGGTAATTAGTAGTGTGAAAGTTGAAGAACTCTGTATAAATTTCCTCGCTAATATAAAGATTGGAATTAGTTGGTGAAGATTAACTCAATAATGGTACGGTGAGAATGTGATTGACTGGATATGGAAGTTGCCTATAAGGGTAAGGGAGATAAGAGGAACTGTAGGAACTATAGGAGTCTTAGTTTGTTATTGAGTGTTATGGAAGATATATGCTGGTATTAGGGTTGGTTGAGTGCGTCGAGTGACTGAGGGACCTGATTGGCGAGAAAAGTAGGTGATTTAGATAGTGGAGAGAGATGTGTAGATTTTATTAATATTGTGAAACAAATTCCATAAAAAAAAAAATGTGAGAGAGAAAAAAAGAAGTTAAATTTAGGTTTATCTGGACTGCGACGAAACAGACGTATTCAAGCAGGGATTAAAAGGGGAGCTCTGTGGCAAAGTGTTAGTATTATGGTGTTTGGTGGACTGGGTGGGTTTACTTTCCTTTTTTTTTTTTTTTTTTCTTTGCTCCTTGCTTTTGAAAAGGGCCTGTCCGCGAGTGGTGGCTCGAGTAAGTAAATATATTATATATATATATATATATTATATATATATAATATATATATATAACTATATATATACTATAATATATATATATACTGTATTTAGGAGTAGTAAAACAAATTATATATTATATATTATTACATAGATATAATATATATTATATATATATATACTTACCGTAGATAAGTATATTATCTATATATATATATTATATATATATATAAATATATATATATATATAATATATATAGTATATATATATATATTAATGATTTATTACATCAAATGTTACGTATGTGGCGTAACTGCCTAAAAGTTTTTAAAAATTGCCCATAATTTTCTCCGAGATTGACTAAAGGATTGGGCAACCATTGAACTACAGTGAGTGTAAAGTAAAAAATGATTAGAAAATTACCAATTTTTTTTTTTTTTTTGGTGCATCATTATGAAATACACTGCTTATAAATTCATAAATAATTATCATAATAATAATAAAGAGATTTTTTGTGGATTTTAGTTTTATTTTAACTACTCCTTTTAGTTTACAAATATATATTATATTTTTTTAGTATTTATTATTATTATTTATTATATAATTATATATAATATATATATATTATATATATTATTTAGTATTTATAATATTTTTGTATATTAAAATTATAGTATTATATATATATTTATATTATTTTATATATATTTATTATTATATATATATATATATATTACTATATTGTTTATATTATATTATATATTATATTATATTTTTTAAAACTTATAGGTATATATTTATTATATATATTTATATATAAAATAATAGGTATACCTATTATATATATATAACACTATTATATATATATATATATTTATATATATAGGTGTATATATATATACATATATATAATATTAGTAATAATATATAATGTTAATAAAAGATATGAGTTAAAGCAGTAAAGCAGAATTTAAAGCGTAAAGCAGAAAGTAAAGCAGTAAAACAAAAAGGTTAAAAACAGTAAAGCAGTAAAAAAAGCATAGCTAGATCCCTAGGTAACAACACCGTCTATTGGATTACTGATTTACTCAGGCTTTATCAGGTAGTGTAATGGTTAGGCAATGATACATTGAGTTAAAGGCGTAAAACATGTGAGTTAAATCAGTAAAACATATGAGTTTAAAGCAGTAAAACATGAAGTAAAGCAGGTAAAGCAGTAAAACAAAGCATACTAATTCCCCTAGGTGTTAGGTAACAAACTGGGTTGATTTTACTGATTTACTGCTAAGGTATGTAATGATATATGGAGTTAAAGCAGTAAACGCCAAGAGTTAAGCAGTAAAGCAGGTAAAACAAGCATACTAAGTCCTAGGTGTTAGGTAATAAACACCTCTATTGATTTAACTGATTTACGCTTTAAGGTATGTAACGTATATGTTTTTAATAAATTTCGTAAATTAAGCTAAAATGAAGACTCATAGTAATATTTGAAACGAAATTCTTGAATAGTTTACATTGATATCATATTTTTCGTTCAACCGGCGGGCAATTTTGGCGTCTGCGGACAGCAAGCGGGCGGTCGGGCAGGTTACGTCGGAGATATTCGGCGCGCTGCGGGACCGCACCGCGGGGCCGGGCGCGGCAAATAACTCGGCCTGTCGGGCGCCACGCGGGCGGGGTTTGCGACGGTGTTCACCTGCGGACGCGGACTCTTGGACTCGAAAAACGTTTGCGGTCACCGTCTCAACTGTGTAACTCTTTATATATATATTCTTTCATGCTATAAGTGTTATAAAAATAACTCAACTCGTAGTACGGAAGCATTCTAGCAGATTTGTACTGTACACCTTCGGTTCCTCATCCACCTTATTACCTAATAGGGGTAGCACCCATGATTAGGAGCTATCTAGCCTCAGGGGAGCTAGTAAAAGGCTTGAAAAAGTGGCACTCAGTTGGCAATATGTGGCACTTGGCACTATGTGGCACTTCACTTGGCACTCATCTGGCACTCACTGGCACTCCTTGTGCACTCATCTGAGAGTGGCACTTGGCAACCTCACATTGGCAACGTTCTCCACCTGGCACTCATCTAAATACTCTAGAAACACTAATTAGACACATCGCCTAGGGTACTTCTTACGGTGATTGGGAACATCAAAACCCATCAAGTTAGCGTGGGTCAAATTGACCCATTGTATATGGCAGGGTCCAAGGCTGAAATATCATGGTCAAACAAGGTTAAGACATCAAAAAAAAAGGGCTAAGTCCCTAATGGAAGGACAAAAAATTAATAGCGTGGGTCAAAATTGACCATGGACGACCAAAGGGTTGGCAGTGTGTTTGTACGCTAGTATTGTATAGGTGTAAATGTAAGTGTATATGGGTAAATGTAAGTGTCATAGTGATGTGTGTATAAGTGTCATAGTGATGTGTGTATAAGTGTGTGTGTGGTGTGTATAAGTGTGTGTGTGTGTGTGGTGTGTTGGGTGTGTGTGTGTGTGTGTGGGTGTTCAAAGTTAGGCTAGATCCATACATGCGTTCAACGTTAGGAACGAAATATGTGTACGGGTGGGGGCATGAAGTGGCCAGAAAATTGCTGTGGGGACCTTAAATTGCGTGACATATCCACTGGTAGGTGAGTGTCTGGCGAGAGGTCAAGGCCTACAATTTAGTCGCATGGTCAAACAGGTTAAAGACATCAAAAAAGGGCTAAGCCCCTAAACGGAAGGACGAAAAAATTACCGGTGGGTCAAAATTGTACCCATGAGGAGCAAAAACTTAACTGTGGGTCATTGGAGACCATGGTATACTGTCAAGCTTTGGAGCAAAGGGGAAGGACAAAAAAGGCTAAGACATCAAAAATAGGGCTTAAGCCCCTAAATGAAGATCAAAAATACCCGTGGGCCAATAAATTGACCCATGGTCGGACAAAACCAAAATCCTCAGGGGGGGCGTAAAATAGGGGGGGCCAATACGTACAACGGTTTTGCTGAAGCAACCGTTTGGCGCACCCTTCTTCGAAGGGTTGCCCAAAAAATCAGGGTTGCCGAAAAAATTGGGGTTGCAAAAAATATGGTTGCCAAAAATACCGTGGGCCTAAAAATGACCCAATGGAAGACCAGAGGGTGGGTCGAGAAAAGAGGTCAGGGACGCCAGAAAAAGGGTAAAGTCCAAACAAAGGTCAAGTGTCAGGAGATAACAATAGTCTGACTTCAAAAACAGGTCGTTCGGTCAGAAAAAGGTCAAAAAGGTCGCGGTCATTTCGTGCAAAATGACTCTCCTACTACTACTACTCTCGCCACCCATGCCGGGGGGCCCAGAGGTCCAGCAACTCAGCGATGTCACATTTTCTTTTTGGGTATCATATATATATAGTATATATATATACTATATATATATATTACTATATTATATATATATAATATATTATATTACTAATAATATTATTATATATATCATATATATACATAATGATATATATATATATATATAATATACAACATATATATATATATATATATATACTATTATATATCTATATATATATATATATATATATATATAGTATATATAATATAATATATAATATTATATATATATATATATATACTAATGATATATATTTATATATATATATATATAGTTGTCTACTTCAATATATATATATAAATATAACTATACTATATTATATATAGTATATAGTATATCTATATATATATATAATATAATACTAAGTAGTATATATATAATATGATATATAATATAATACTATATAATATACATAATATATATATAGTATAATAGCATCTTCAGAACATTGATTTTCCCCTTAAAATTGGTGAACTAATATATAAATTTTAGTTTTTAAGTTTTAGGAAAATATTAAAAGTATTTATAATTTTGGGGGCTGAAGCCGACGGGGGACAGATAGGGGGATTGATAGTTTTATATAACCCCGGAGGGGTAAATGGTCGGATATAGGTAATGGAACCACCGCGATCACACCAAATAGAACCAAAGAGACGGGGAGGTTCCTCAGGAGACACATCCCCGGAGGGGGGCGATTAGTCGCCCCCGTACGTTTACCATCACGTTGGAGGATTTATACCTGAAGAGACCTATACGAACTACCTAGCATCTTTTGCGGTTTAATACCCTTGAAGGGCTATTTCCTTTTAGTTAAAATACAGAAAAATAAAAATTTTACTATCAATAAATAAAAAAAAAATAAAAAATAAAAAAAAAAAATATAAATAAAAAGTTAAATACCATCTTAGAATTTTCGAGCTATGATTCCAAATATATAATTTGGTTATGGTACTGTAAGCGATCTCGTGGTTCTCTCATAGAGCTCCATAACTTTGTCGCGCGCCACATTAAAAAAATCTGACCATATTAGGGCAGTAAATGAGTTAGTTATTTTCACTAAGGTAGTAGGGGTATACATGAAAATAATATATAAATTATAAGTCTCCGACAAGTAGTATATATAATATATATATAATAATATAATTCAGTATACTATATTTTTTCATTATAGCTTTGGATATACTTTTACCCTTTTTTATATATATCTTCTACTTAGAAAATTACTATATTATCTTTGATCATTTTCACAATTAGATTACATCTATGAGGGAGTGAAGGGAAATCCTGCATTAACAACTGATTAATATCAAGGAAATTATATCCTTTTTATACTCACTTTTATACTTTCTTATTACTTCTTCTTTCTTACTATCTTTCTTCTTACTTACCTTATTCGTCGGTACACAATATCATCTTACTTATTACTTATTTATGAATAGAGTGCTCGAACTATGTAATCTGAGGAGATAAAATTTTTCTATAAAATTTAAAGAGAATATCGCAAATTAGAGGACTGAGATTAATATAAATTTGTATGCCACACTCTTGGACCAACGCCTTCTTCATATTTAGGATTGATTTCTATAAAAAGTATCATTGCTTTTTTATACGCAACTGTTTTTACTGTCTTTCTTTGAGATTATAATTGTTTTCAAGAGTTTCTTCAGTCTACTTTTTTTTCTTGCTTTTTAATTTATTTTTATTTTTCATTGGTAAAAGTTCTTACCTTCTCGCTGTTTCATCGGTTAACAGTGGAGTGAGGAACATTCAAACCACTTTCTTCACTTCTGACCGGTTCCTGCATTTTCATTAGTTTTTTGTTGTTTTTTTGAGTTAACGCCACCTCTCTCTTTACCAATACTAAAAGTTATAATTATTTTTGAGCAGGCGAAACATAAATGCGTTATATTTCTTATCACACTTGCTTGCTCCGTTACTCTCAATCAATACAAAATAGTCAGTTGACAACTTATATCATTGTCTTTTGCGAGAGAGGGTCCGACAGCGAAATATCATTTAATCCAAACGCGTGAGATAATAGAATTATTGCCGTGTGCATTGGAAGAGCACCTTCGATCCTTTCAAAACCAAAGGAGTGTTTAGTTACAACCGATTACATGAATGATAACAGATATATATATAATTAATTGTATCAAAAAATAACGATATTTTAATTATTGAGTATATAATATATTTTTATTTTAATTTATATCTAAGGCTTATAATAATGAATGCGTCAAGAAGTTTGAGCTCAAAAAATTATATATTTTTATATTTATTAAACTAAATAACATGCCAGTTTTCAAAGCGTTACGTTCGTACGATTATTTTTACTGAATATGTTCATATTTAAATAATTTGAATCAATTTAATTATTAAAAGTAAGCTAGCCTAATAAATTCATTTATTAGTTTATACTATCATTATAGTTATTGAGGAAATGAATATTACTATAGCATAATCAATTTATATTAGAATATATATATAGTTTATTTATCATTAATTATTTATCACCTTCAGATTTTGTGGGATAATTAATTGACAAGTGTTAAATTAATTATCGTATACAATTTTTTTATTCTAGCATGAAATATTTGTTGTTTTTTCTTTATCTATGAGCAGGAATAATTTCTTAATTGTCATTTTTAATAAAAGGGAACACAGTAATATAATGTTAATATTATCAAACTTAGAAAACAAATTTTAATTTTAACTTTTTGAACGTTTTAATTTCATCCCGCAATCTTCATTCAATCTATAATAATATTAGTTTATAAAATTTTCGGTTGAATTGTAGGGCGAGGGATTGCACATGACATTTAGGGAACCTGAATATTCTATGGCAGGAAGTATTTATATTGAAATAATAGGATTAAAGTCTATAGATTAATAAAAATATTATATTATATATATATATATATATTATTTTATATAATATATTATATTATATTATATTATTTATTTAATATAGTATTATATATAATTAATATATATTATAATATATTTATATTAATATAATATATATTAATATATATTAATATATATATAATATATATTAACAAACAACAAAACCACTCTAGTAAGATTTAGTGACGGAATTTTTTTTAGGATCATTGTATATGATTTTAAGTTTATGGTCTTATAATATCTTATATAATTATATATATTAGTTATATATTAAATATATATATATAATAATATTAATAATATAGTATATATTATTATATATTATTATAATATATTATATATATATATATTATAATATTTTAATATATTAATTATAAATATATTATTACATATATATATATATAATAATATATATTTTATATATTTAATATATTATAATATATATTATTAATATTATATATTATATATATACTATATATAACTATATTTATATATTATGTATAGCTTGTAGGGCTTATTACCTATATATAATATATATATATTCTTACTGTCCGCTCCAGGAAGGCATTATGCTGCCTGTCAGTGGGCGTAAATCTCCTTTCTCCATCCGTTTCATCTGCTAAGCTCGCCATTTCTTCTCATTTCTGTGATGTTCAAAGTGATGTCTCTCCATGCAACTCCTATCTTCGTCTCTGTAGCCTTCTTCTCGAGACCTCCTCTCGCCCCTGGCCCTCCCGCCTCTCCACTCCCAAGACTTTCTTGGCCAGACTGGCCACTCTCTTCTCCCCCAATCCTCTCCAGATGTCAGCCACCTCATTGGACCCCTTTCTATTAAAGTTTCGTATAATCTCTCTTCTCTCTCTCTCTCTCTCTCTCTCTCTCTCTCCTCTCCTCTTCTCTCTCTCTCTCTCCTCTCTATCTCTCTCTCTCTCTCTCTTACAATGTTCATGTCTCTCTCGCTCTATCTCTTCTGCTCTTTCCCAGAATTGCTCTCAAGGGCCTCATCTCCGCCCTGTATTCTGCTTCTTGTAAATTGTGTTGTCGTCCACTTCCGCACCATACAATTGCAGTAAGGGAGTCAAACATTCTCAAACAAATTATCCTTTTTCACCTGAAGGGACACACTCTGACCCTTCAGGACAGAAATAGAAAACGTTCACCCTTCTTCCGTATTTTCCTATCCCTTTTTGGCGATATCTTCCCCCTACTCTTCCCTATTTCCGACATACAACTTTCATAAACCCTTAAAACCTTTCACATCCTTTATGTCACTACCATCTACCTGGATTTTCTCTCCCTCTCTCCTCTCCTCTCTCTCCTTACTTATATATATATAATATACGTTATAATATATATATATAGTTATATATATAGTATAATAAATATATATAATACTATATATAATAATTTGAACCCTATATTATATTTTATAGATATATATATATATATATATTATATATATATCCTATATCTATATCTATATATCATATCTATATCTATATCTATATCTATATCTCTATCTCTATCTTCTATCCTCTCTCTCCATATCTCTATCTTTACTCTAATCTCCCTCTCTCTCTCTCTCTCTCTCTCTCTCTTCTTCCTCTCTCTCTCTCCATCTCTCTCTTCTCTCTCTCCTCTATTTAGCTCTCAAAATATCCATCTTCCACTTACTTCATTTTCGGCCTCCCTCCTCAAATCAACCACAATTCACCTTTCTGCCCCTCCTCTCTTCACGCTCCATAAACGCTATATCGCCTCGGCGTATTGCCAAGGATACCCGCATTCATTGTTCTTATTGCATCCGCTTTAAAAAATATTATAATCTTATCAAATAGTCAATAATACAACAGGGGGCGATAAATACGACCCCCTGCTTTCACACCCCCGGTTCTCATACATTGAAACCAACTTCTAATTTTTCATAATCCCATCCCCTCACATTGCAGCTGCAACGCCTCGTACAAAGCTCTAATGCATTTCATTCTCCCCCCGAACTCTCCATTTCTTGCCTCACATCCGACACCTACCTTCTAGGAGGGCACCCGAATCAAAAAAAACTTTTTGTAAACCCTCACGCTCTATTGCCCAACATAAAATCCATGTCTTTTTCTCTAATAAAGCTATCTTAAAAACTAAAACACCTAGATTCCGTTGTTCTCACTATTTTCCTTTCCTGTACCCCCGTGTGCCTCTCTTCCAGCTTTGCTTCTATCTTCCTCGTCAGTCTTCTTCTCTCTATGTTGCAGAGGAAACTAATAGCTAATATATGATTTATTTTAGTTTAGCATACCCTGTATTTTCACAAAACAAAGCAGAGCACCAGAATCTTCCTTTTCGATCCCCTGTATAGTCATCGACACGAATTATTGTTCTCGCGAATCTTCACTCCCTCCGGCACGTCTCCCTCCCCTCCTCCACCTATAACAGTAGCTTTAGTATATGCCCCTCTTTTGTTTGAGCCCACCCGCCTCTTCAACTGACACAGTTATATAGCCCACATGATGCATACATAGATCCAACCCGCTACGCATCCCCGACCAGGCGCAGGTCCTCCTAAATCTTTAGTCTGGTGCGGGCTTTACTCTCCGGACGACATAATTTTCTGCCATCCGATCGAGACCTTCTTTTGCTCTCCGTAAGCTCCTATCCCTCTCCATCTACCCACCTGGCAGATCCGGGCAACGTCAATCCTTTCTTCTCCCCAGCACTGACTATCTCCTCCACTCATCCACGTCAACCAAAGACTCAAATACTAAGTCCATCCAGTCCATCTCTTACCTTCATTTATTTCCTCCACCGCGATGTCTTGTCAAACCTATCATCACCTCCTCCCTTCCGCATTTTTTTGTTATTTAAACATATAATCGACACGATTATTGTTCTCTATCTCACTCCTCCGGCACTCTCCACTTACGGACTCCTCCAGCACTTGATACAGTAGCTTTTAGTAAGAGCCTATCTTTGTTTGAAGCGCCCCGCCTCCTTCACACGGGCAGTTTCTATACCCACACTTGACCATCCCCACGCAACCAGGCACCTTCCTAATTTCATCCTCGCAACTGCCTCTCGAACTCTTTCTCCGTAAACTCCTCATACCTCTCCATCTCCTGCATCCGAAGTCATCCCTTCTTCCCCATCACTTTCTAATCCTTCCCTCTCCACGTTCAATCGAACAGACACTCAAAAAACTAGTCATCAATCATCTCCCTCATTTATTTCCTCCATAACCGTCAACCCGTCACCATCTCACCTCATCTCTATCCGCATTTTTGTATTTTTTAATTCCCTTGCTTGCTTGATCTTGCCTACGCAGGGCATCCGGTACAAGCAATGGAAAGATTTATTTCCTCTTTGATCTTCCTCGTATACCCCTTCTTCTTCCTCTACATATTCTCTTCTCCAACTCTCCTCTCTTTTTCATCGTCATCTCTTCTCGTCCTCTCCTCTCTCTCCTCTCTCTCTTCTCTCTCTCTCTCTCTTCCGCTCTTTTTTTTTAATATAATTGGTTTTTTTCTATTCGTTTCTGTTCACTCTGGGGTCCACCAAAGCTATACCGGATGTCCTTCCTCCTTCTAGCCGATTTCCCGATGCTCCTCCGCTATTTCTTTTTTTTTTTTTGTTGTTTCGTTTTTAATATAAGTTAGTCATCTAATGTTCCTTAATCTCTCCTCCGTTACGCACCCACCGGGTTAGGTCTTTTTTTCCTCCTTCCCTCCACTTCTGACCCCTTTGACCACATCCTCCTCTCACTCTCCCCACCGTCATATTCACCTCACTTCTTGTTTTTTCCATTTTCCCTTCCTTTCGTATTCTGTTCTTGTTTCTTGGTCTTAGACTTTATCTTTATGATCTTCTTTCTTATTTTCAAAAATTTTTTTATTCAGGTTTTTTTTCCACTTATTTAATAAACATTTACCACTTTTCATCCGATGGTCAGCCGTCTAAAGAACCCCCAGGAATGTTACCGTTTCACATTACTTACTACACTATGCTTCCTATCTGATGAAAGGAATAAGTCATATTTCACTGGATATCTGGTCAGATCTTCGTATTCTCGGGTTCCAATCTATATTAGTGGTATATACGCGTAATGTGTGTTCTATATGTTGAAAGTTTTGGTTTTCAAGGATCTTAACCTGACAACACATATCTATCATTCGCTCACTTTCAAATTTCTCTCTCTCTCTCTCTCTCTCTCTCTCTCTCTTCTCTTTCCATTCTCGTCATCCTCCTCTCTCTCTCTCCTCTGCCTCGTCTCTCTTTCCTCTCCTCTCTCTCTCTCTCTCCTCTCTCTCTCCTCTCTCCCACTCTTCCATCCAAAATCCTCCCATCATTAGAGTCACCGCGTTTTCATCTGCTTTATACACTCTTCCAGCTTTTCCATGAAGGTATCCTTGCGTACACCTAAAAGATTCTATATTTTTTTGCTTCCCAGTTTCAGTATACGTACACAATTCAATCTCCATTGATCATAAGCCGGACCTCTTGTATATAGAAAGGAGAACATTAACCTCGGGCGCTCCCATGATGAGGCAACACTATCCATGGTCTGCACCGGTCCTTTGCCCTCCCTCGAGAAACATGAAAACATGTAAACCATTCTCCCCAAATCTCTTTCTCTTCCATTGACCAAAATAGTACCTCCAACGTTGCTGTACCTGAAGTGAGGAATGTACTGGTTAGAAAATATATATATATGGTATTCATTTACATTAAATAAAAACTATTCGATAAATAAAAAAATACTTATAAAGTTCAGCCCCGTCAGTTGAACCCTCTCAGTTTTTTCCGGGGTTGGAACCAGTATGGGTTTTTCCTGGATGATAATTTCACAATGCCGGTTATATATATATAATATATAATATATAAATATATATATAAATAAGTATATTTATATAAATAATATTTATTAAAGTATATAATAATATATATATTATATATATATATATATATATATATATATATATAATATATATATATATAAGTATATATATATAATATGATACATATAGTATAGTATCATATAATATATATAGTTATACATATATATATATAGATAATATAATATATATATATAATTATTAATATATATATATATATATATTATATATAGTATATATATACTAATATATATATTAATATAAATATATATAATAAACTATACTATATATATATTATAAATACTATATATCATATATTACTTATATATATAT